>JAMQGT020009813.1:0-17554 GCA_024447675.2 Pterophyllum scalare | reverse complement strand
CCAGCAGAATGAAAGGCGCAAGGACTTCATCTTCAAATAAAGTTAAGATAATACATGTTTTTTAAATTTATTTAAAAAGAGCCCCCCCCCAAAAAAAGGTTTGACCTTACATTAAATATTTTGTTTTTCTTGCCATCATTGTTGAACAGTATAGAGTTGATAAAACATAATTAATCATTAGCATAATTAAAATTGAGATGTGTCAAGCTTCTATTTTGGGTTCGTACTCTGTGAACACCCGACTCCAGATGAATCAGTGCCTCACCCGTCACAAACCTCACCGCACGTCACTGCGTGGCATGTACAAAAAAGTCTTGCGCCAGTAACCCAGTGAAGTGTCAGAGGACAGCTGTGAAGGTGAGTGGTGTAAATGAGCAAGCAGTAGAGAGAAAGGAAACTTAGAATTAGAGGTATGAAGCCTTATACTGTGGTGCAGGATTTTCAGCATATAATTAAAATACTCGAGCCAGTGGTCTTCTGTCCCCATCCACTGACACTAACAAGGTAATTCCCAAACTTCATGAAGAGACATGATGAGGAATTGTCAAAGGGTTGTCCAACACACCATATGTAGCTCTTATTACTGATGGATGGATCTCCAGGGCCACTGAAAGTTTCCGAACTGTGACTGCTCATTAAATTACTTCAGAGTGGGAGATGAAAAGTGTTGTTTTGCAGAACCACCCACTTTACATACAAGCCGTGCAAGTGAGAATCTTACTGAATGGAAATTGGAGAGGGGCAACAGCACAGTCCCTGTTAATAGAGACAATGCAAAAAATATGGTGAATGCGGTCAGTGTAACAGCTGGACTGGGGCCACAGATTGGGTGCTTTGGAGCCAAGACTGCAGTCTCAATAAATCAGATATCTCGACTAATCGGGTAAGTTAGGAGAGGTGGTAGTCTGTCTTCCATCAATGCACACCAGTTGTCCATTCCCTGAAAACCAAGCAGGACATGCTGGACATTCTGGAGTGTTGTGTGAAACAGCAGCCTGCCATTAATTCTGCACTGATAGACAAGGGAGTCAAGAAGAATGTCACTAAGATTGCTGTATTGACTGAGAGTGAGGCAAAACTAGCAGAGGACTTAATTAAGATTCTCAAACCTCGGAAGAATGTTATGATCCTCATGAGCAGAGAAACATACCCTTCATTGCTGGTGATCATCCCTCTGCAGAAGATGATGTTGAAATCCAAGAGAAGAGGACAGATCCACCATCAAAGATTCTAAAGCAGCCATCTCTAAAGACTTGGAAGGCAGATATAATGACCCTGGTCTTCAGAACTATTTGCATAGAGCCACAACCCTTGATTCTCCATTTCCTGGAGGAAGCCTCTCTTCAGAAAATCTACAGTGAGCTTACCAGAGAGATTATGGAAATTAAAGAGCATGTATTATGGATTTATTTTTGAACATAATTAAATGTATTGTAATTTCTCATTACCATTGGTTTATTTTTTTTTATAACAAAACAAAGCACATTTCTGTCTTTGAAATTATTATTACTATTTTTTTTTTTTGCATAACATGCACTAAAGGCTATAACACTGTATTTCAGCATTTTACCATTAACATAAATGATGCTTTTAGTTATTGAAAGTGGTAACTATTTGTAATCTTCGCAAAAACTAAAGGGAAACTTTCTTTTGTTTACTTTGGCTTTTCAATAGATAAAAAGCATTTTTGAAATCAGCAATGTCTCCCCTTTCACTGCAATGACAAACAGCCTCATTGTTTCAGTGTTTGCGTGACTACCTGACATGTCCTTGGGAATAACTGGATATTTTAAAAGCTGTAAATGGTGCATTATCTGTTGCTGATATATGATATTACTGGAGTGTTGATAAATTAGGGAAAAGAAGAACAAAGGCATACCAAACCAAACCAAAAAAACATGACTCCAATATCGTGATACAAACTGAACTGTGGATTTTGTGAATCGTTCCACGGCTAGAAATGATCTTTTTGTATGTAGTGGGCCTAAGGTCCTAAATGTGAACTGACTTACTTATTTATTTATTTTTGTTTTATTTTTAGGAATAAATAAACAAAATATAAATAATTTCCACCTACCCACTGCAGATGAGTCACTGGCTTAATATATATTCAAATACCTTTCATTTAAATCCTGCCAACCACAACTGTAGATTTGTGGGGGCACTAAAATAGAGCTGTATTGTCTATTTGGATTCCACTTTGAGCCACAGAGAAAGGTATAAAGTTGGGAGTAGGAAAAATAGTTAATATAAGTGATAAATTGCTCTGATTCAATGGTAAATAATAAGCAACCAATTACTATAAAGGTAAAGTGAAAATGATGACTGGAAGAAAAGTGTTGCTGCAATAAGATACAGGGTGCTGCTAATTTATGCTTCCTCCCATCCTTTCCCTCAGCGACCTGAAAATTCAGCATGATCCTGTTGTGTTAAACACATTACAGAAGAAGAAGGTTGCAGTTGAGTGCTCAAAAATATTATGTCCAATGTCTGCTCTTAAACACTTTCCTTGGCCTGGAAAAAAAAACACGAGGTGAAGGAAGAGATGAAAAGAGAAATATTCTTCCAACTACATTTACACCAGGCTACCAGAGTATGAGGGTGGATGTTCACATAAGATCGCCTGTCGTGCATCTTAAATATTTCACCCCATAGTGTTACTGGGTTGTTTCATGCAAACTATATAAATGTGGATAACCCGATCATGAATATTAGTTCACTACTAAGGTTGGAATTGAAATAAAAAATTTAAAAAAGAAACAGCTTTGCTATTCCAGCGTTATGGAAGAACTCAGTAGTCGTGTGATGACTTGCTATCTCTCATGGAAAGCCAGTGCACTTTCTGGCCATGCTAGACCTTGATTCAACATGAACACAACTGATTTAGATTTTATTGATCATTACTTTGATTTATAAGAATATGACTAATATTATTAAGAAAGAAGTAGCAGCTGCTATCTTCTGTGTATCTAACTTAGATTAGGTAGAGACAGAATTTATTTTACCCTTCTGCTTATTATCTGACATTAAACTATCCGCCTTATTTGCTCCTTCATATTCTTTCTCGTGTCATTTAATTAGTAAACACAATGCAATTGTTTATATGTGGTATACACATTGTGTATCTTGAGTCGTTGCAGTCATAATAAAGACAGGTCTCTTCCATTCTCAGTGGGAGGAGCAAAGGTGTGAAAAAGAGACCTACGTGTGAAAACCAAGCACGCTTATGCTACAGTCACACCAGGGAAAACAGTCAGTGGAGAGTGAAGCACAAACAAAATGACTGCAACCATGTGCAATGAACTTGCAATCTTGAAATGGTTGCTTCAAAGATAGAGGTCACATCTGTGACAATTTGCAGTCACTTGCCATCTTAAAAGCAGCTTTTGTGGGTTTTTTTTGTCTTTTTATTGACAGCAAGACAGGTCAAATTGGCAATTACATACAAATTGTTTGTGATAATGTGGTGATTAATGTGACAAATAAGCAAAGCTGTTGCTGTATACATACACAGAAATTTACACTGAACAGAAATTCCTCTTAACTAATTACATTTAGGGTCCAGCCAGAACCTCCTAGATTTGAAGCTGAAATTTGTCCACAAATAGTGAGGTGATTGCTGTAGGATGGCAACTTAACTGTAAAATTTCATAGGCACTCAGCAACCCTGCTTTTATAAAGGAATATAATCAGGATACAACCAGTTAGCAACCAGCTGAGTCAAGTCCCCTTTTACAATTAGACCTGTTGCAGACGAGTTGCACTCATCAGCACAGAGCGACTGAGATCGAATTGCAGTGTCTTGGCAATCTGTCTGCATTTATAAATTAGGCTTAAATTATCTGCAAATCTTCCACCAAACAACCTGTGCAATCACCTTGTAATCAAAAGTGATAACCCAGGGGTTGCGGGTGTTGCACATTCAACTTCTGGTGAACTTGCATGGTCACTGCAATTACTTGCAATCAGTTGCTGAATGCAAAATAAATAAATAAATAAATGAATAAATAATACAACCATGCAACCACTGATTTTTCCTAGTCTCAAAGGGTGTGCTGTCCTGTTTTTACTCTAGTGTGACTGAGACATAATGACATCTACCCACTATGTTTACATCCACAATCTGCATAATCTGCATACAAACAGGGGTTGTCAATTTTGTAAATAAATAATTTGCAGAAAGAGTTGATGCACCCATATCTGAACGAGGACACGAGGACACTGCAGTAGGCAACAAGTATGTACAGCCTGGTTGATTGTTGGGTCAGTAGATTAATTGAGTTCCTGGCGTAATTACTCAGACAGGACAGCGGGCAGACACAGATCCTCAGCATCTCTGATTATGTGGTGTTGGTGCTGTGAAAGGGGTCATTAGTCACTCACCACGGCTGCTGGACATCTTCCCAAAATACTTTGTGTGCGTATGTGTGAGCGCTAGTGTTGGAAAGTCACAGAAATGAGAGAGAATATGACAGAAGTGGGAGTACTGAGACCACACTGAAATGTATACAGAAAAATGTAATGTAAATGATAAACCAGTCCCTTGTTGAGGGCTTTCAGGTATAGTTCAGGGGTGTTACAAGACATGCAACACAATGAAAACATAAATATTTACGTTAACGTTTGTTTCTCTGAGCTTCTATAGACCACAAATCTTTTCCCCTCTGCATTCCTTCCATTGTTGTCATTTTTATTTTTATTGCTACAGCCCCAAAGCCCTGCCTCTGCTCTCTGTTGGCGTGCTGCCCTGGACAGACTTGGCACGGTCTTATCCAATTTGGTGCTTTGCTAAGATGGATATGTTTGCTTTTCTTGCTGCTGACGGACCCCCTCACCTCAAAATAAATGTATAAAACAGCTGAACTTTCTTTCCTCAAGTTATAGGTGTGTATTCAAGTTCAGTATGTTCTAAAAGAAAGTTTTATCAATGATGAATGATTTTATTATCTGTAAAGGATGAAAAAACAAAAAAAGAATGCCACTGAAGCCAAGTGAACAAAATAATAAATTAATACATAGTTTTCTTTGATGAAGGGTACAATTAAGGAGCTGGTTACTAGCTAATTCCCCTCCACAAATGCTTGCTGTCTGACATAACATTATGGTTATACTAGTTATCCATTATTGTTTTCTGCTATGCACAGTAATGAAAAAAAGTTTCATAATTTTTCATACTTTTTCCTCATCAGCTGGCCAGAAAGAGCTCCTTTTGCTATAGTTTTATTTCAGAATAAACCAGCTAAGAATGGTGGTCATGTCAAACAGCAAATTACAGCAAAAACCCCCAGAAATTTACCCCTCACATGTTGAAATCAAAGACCCATTCTTTTAGAACAGAAAAGAAAATGTAATATATTTTTACCAGCATCCAATAATAAATGATCGTCTTGTGCCTGAGAACCTACTTGATGTTAAATCAGTGTTTTTCTGATGGAGCGCTGATGACATCTGAAATGATTTTTGTTTCAGCTCATTCTCAAAGCTTAATTAAAGTTTGATTTGATTTGTTTTGTTAAACATCGAGCATTATTGCATAAACCTCATTAAAATAAAATAAAAATAAAATAATTCAGCTGTTCATTCTGCAGCGAAACCTGAATAAGCCCATTCCCTACACCGTTAATTAACAGTAATTATTAGTAATTGTGTATTCTTAAATTTTTATCTTTGTACAAGCAGCCATAACATATTTTCATGTTTATCATAACACTATATTAGTAGCAACATAATATTAATGTATTTTCAAGGAAGAAGAAATTTAAATATTGTTATACACACACAACAAGGTAAAAGAGGTGTTAGCTTAGGTGGCTGACCCCTGTCACCCCCTGAAAGTGCCAACAATGAGCATCAGAAGTGAACCATGGAGCAACGGAAGAAGGTGGCCTGATCAGATGAGTCACATTTTCTTTTGCATCACGTGACTGGACGTGTGTGTGTGTGTCACTAACCTAAGGAACACCTGGCGCCAGGATGCACTATGGGAAGAAGGCAAGTGGGCAGAGGCAGTGTGATGCTTTGGGCAATGTTCTACTGGGAAACATTGGGACCTCCCATCCACACCAATATATTTTATTGTTACTTTGACATGTACCCCCTACCTAAGTATTGTTGCAGGCCCTTTCTTGGAAATGGTATTCCCTGATGACTGCGGCCTCTTTTAGCAGGTTATTGTGCCTTACCACAACGCAGAAATGGTTCAGGAATGGTTTGAGATGTGCATTTTGGCTTCCAAATTCCACAGATCTCAATCCAGTTGAGCATCTGTGGGATGTCCTGGACAAGTCCGACAAGTCTGATCCATAGAGGTCCCCCATCGCGACTTACAGGACTTATACTTGATCAGTGTACAGTGCAGGGAATTTAAAAAATTAAAACTGCATTCTATATTTACTGTTTATCTATTGTCTAGTATTAAAATGTTGTTTTATGATCTGAAACATTTAAGTGTGACAAATATGCAAAATACTAAGAAAGCAGGAATTACTTTTTTCATGGCACTGTGTGTTTGCTCCCAATGAATACATCATTATAAATTGTACAACAGTCTCTCCACTGTTTTTTCCCCCATTTGTTTCATCATCAAAATGTCTGTATGTGGTACACTTTCAGTGACCAAGGCAGGACTGAACTGGAGAAGAAGAAATTACTTTTCCCTTGTGATGTTAATATTTAATGGAGTACACAAAAAGCAAACATTAGGAGAAACTATTCTTTGTGGTGTGGTAAATGGTTGCACCCCCTCCTTATGTGGTTTGTAATTGGACATCAGTACAGCTTCCAGTTACATGGAACGAAAAATAAGAGCATCAGAAAAAAGAATAAAATATGGCACAAACCTAGTAAAACAAAAATGACTATATCTAATAAATTTGGTTTTTGTTGGCACAAGACCACACTGCCGCTCAAGTACAGCAGACCTCTTAGCTCCAAACCATAAACTCAGCACATTTTTTAATCAGTTAACTGGCTAGCCAGTCAGAACTGAGCTATGGCTCTGTCTACTACCTGCCATGTCAGCCAGGCCACTTCTGCCTTACAGACCGAAGGGAATAATGACTGACCCTTCATCACTGACACTGTCCAGTACAAAGAGGAAAATATGTACTTGAACTGATGGAATTAAACTGCCACACTTATACTGTATTTGCACACAAGCATACAAATGCACACACAGAGCACACAGAGCAATGTCCTCTGCTCACGTCACCAGATATGCTGTTTGCTTTTTCTGTGGCCCTGTTTTTTTATTCTTCTTTTTTGTACATGGGTGAGTGTATATATGTAAACAGTAAATTCTTCTGTTTGTTTGTTTTTTCATTGACCTTGACCCAATTATGGCAAAAATTTAATTAGGTAATGACAGGTAATCAGGTTTTTTGTGAAGGAAGACACCTGAAACACTTTAATTAAAAAAGAATAAGACATTTATTATATTAAAGAATCAGAAAAAGACACACATGCACATGTGCGGACCCAGAGGAAGAAACAGGTCTCTGTGTATGTGCCCTCTCTCTCCCCTGAGCCCGTGTTCCTGTCTAACCATAACATCTTTATACTGCCTCTTATCTATCTGTAAGCATTCTGGGCGATGTGAGTTGGCCTTCTCTTCAGACTTGTCCAAGCTGGTTTTGCATGACCCAGATTCCTCTCAGCAGCAGTGGAGTCATAAAGCACATTATCTTCCTGATGTTTTAATTAGTCATTTAGCAATCTTGTCCAGATTAATAACAGAACATGGTGACGTTGGTGATGTTCTAACTGTACGTTCTGTGGCTGTATCCTCCAGGATAAGATGCACTGAGACAGAGAAGTTAGTCTAGCATTATCTATCTGTTGCTCTCTGTCTAGTGTATTATTTAATTGTTCATTATTTGGTTGAACCACTGTTTATTAATTAACTTACTGGAGTTTACTTTTAAACATTTGTCCTTTATTCATTGAGTAAAAAATAGTCCCTAACAGTAATCTGGGGGTCACTGGCCAACTTTTGTGCATGCAGGAACATAAAAGCATGTCCTCTTTACCTGCACTGTCATGACAGTATACACAACCAAACAGTGATTATATTTAAGTGCCTGGTATGTTTCAAAGGTCTATTTAAACACATCAGATCTCCTTATTTGTAATTGTAACAAATAATAAATAAATGAAACACTTAAATCTATGCACCATTTGAGTCAGTCCTTTGAACTTCATCATCATTTTGACTAGAAACTGCAGCAATATTGACAGAATATTACAGGCTGTGTTCGCATAAAAGGCAAAAACATAAATAAAAAATGAAACAAAAACCATGGAGCATCTTTAAACACTTCTGCTATCAAATTGTCTCCTGGCCTGAAAATCCATAAGATCACAGCAATCAGACAGCAGAAGGATTATTATCATTATGAAAATTCACTGAATGCAAATTTGGGAAAAAGCTTTGAATGTCATTTTGTCAAAAGGCTTAAACAATGGTGCTGGTATAGTTATATATTGTACTGTGCCACTGAGAAACCTGCAAAATAAAAAATGCATGAATTGTATCAAACCAAGAGCTTTCTCTGAGAAAATGAGAGTTTTCTGTATCTTCCGTATCAGTGTGGTGTAAAGTTGACATATACATATATATATATATATATATATATATATATATATATATATATATATACACACACACACACACACACACACACACACACACACACACACACACACACATTCCTGTATCAGTGAACTATAAACAGCCACAGGTGCAATTTTTGAACAAATAAAATGTTGATATCCATGAAGGGGAATCAAATATATTCATTTTCTTTTCTGTTAAGACCTGTGTGCCTGTGTGAAAGTCTGCTAATGTTTAATATTTGTGAACATATTTTTGTGTATGCAGTGCTACTCATACACAGACTTTAGACAGGTTGGACGGTTATATTATTGTCAGCTTGAGTATATTAGTTTTACTTTTTTATTCACCTGAGACAACAACATGATCAGTTTGCTTATTTTAAAGGCTCAGTCACTGCTAATCAATAAGCCCCAGTCCTTTGCTTCTGGTGTTTCTCCATAGTAGCTGGTTAACAAGTCTCCAGCTCTGCTATCTTGGGCTGCAGCTGGTGTCTGTAGTCCTAATTCTTCTGAGGGCCACTTTAACCACAACCTTCAGCAGGTGTGGAAGTGGTTCCATCTTCATTCCCTTAATGCTGAAGAGTAGTTCCCATTGAAAACCTCTTCATTTAAATGAGTGGGTTTGTTTAAATATGTTGGCCTTTAAACAAGTTTGTAGTTATAATAATTTTATAATAATTTTATTCTATTTTGTTCTTTTGTTCAGAAATGAGTTATGAAGCCTTCGTGTTGTAGTATCTGCAAACCGAGATGTGAAGGACCATTTGAATATGACAACATGTGGTATGTAATCTGACACTGGAAGACAAGGAAGATCAAAACTTAAAATGGAGGGAAGCCAGTTTGGCAATGTGAGTCAGCATACAATGTGTATAACATGTATGTATGTTGTAACCATATGCTGTGGTCAGTCCTTGTCAATATTAAAACAAAAGACAAAAATTAATTTCTTATTACAGTATTTTAGTCAAAGGGAGAAATAGCAAGGGAAACAGAGAACAACATACTGCAGGACCAAAACAACCTGCTGTTCTCTTTCTGCAGAGCCACCCTGGGATACAGCAGTTACACTAATAGAACCTGAAACTGTAACTGAAACTCTTAGAGCTCTTAAAGCTTTCCATACAACGATTTTACTGTCGCTAGATGTTTAAAGTAATCCAGTGCACATCAAGTTCCAGAAAACAAGAATGGATATTATTTAACCTGAAAAACACTTATTATTACCCTAAATACATTTTCCACTACTGGGTTGTGATGGAAGCAGGATAATCGGGCAGGAAATCCTGCCTATAAGCTCTGATCATTAGCTTTGTCCTCCAGCTTGTTTTTGTGATCCATAGGGATTTCCAAGCCAGATGAGAGATGCAATCCCTCTAGCATTCAGATTCTGTTGTGTGTTCATCTTCAAGTTGGATGCAATTATAGCACTTTTACAAAAGGTATCCAAGAAAATTTCTAATGAGTTGCTCAAACCACCCTAAACAGATCCACTTCAAGGTCTTTTTGGACATCTGTCCATTTTTCTATCTTTATTCTCTCTTCACCGTACAGGTTTTGCATTTTACTTTCAGTGCACAATTGTCGGCTTTTACTGTCTATACAGATGATACCATCATCTATTGCAACAGCTGTCTTCAGCATATGCAGCATTTCAATGTAGTCCCCAAGGCAGCCAGTGCTCATGGCCAACCAAGGAAGTGTGAAATTAAACAGACTGACTTATGCTATATAACACACCCTAAACTTAGGGCATATTTCACTCATATACAGCATATAAATGATTTTGACTGTGCATAATTTGATTGTTTTAAAAAGCTAATCAGTTACTATAGGCGCAACTGCACTAATAGTGAATCTCATATGTGCTAGTCCTCCTTCATATTTTCTAAATAACTGAACCATTTATTAGCCAGTTATTAAGGACTTTACATTTTCAATTTATATCAGTGTACACCACACACAACATACTATGTCATGGAATCACATTAGTACTTATCATGTTCTGCTACTGCTGTTTGGAAGTGTTTCACCCACAAAGGAGAATAAAACATAAATGCTGCTCGCAGTTGCTACTTTCTGTAAAGAGGTCAGCAACCTAAATTGGGTAGTGGGGGAATGTAAGAAGAGAGGACTGTTTGAGCTGGAGAAGTTCCCAAACTCGAATATCATATTTGGCATCTTATATGTTTGAGGTGTTTGTTTTTATTATTATTATTTTTTATCCTGTTTGGATGCAAACATAGGATTCCTGTAATCATGAAGAAAACAATATTCAAATAAAAATAACTTGACTGGCTTTTCTGATTCAACTTGAAGAAAAGGTTGGGTGAAGTTTGTTTGAGCTCCATGTCTACCTTTCACATACAGGAGGATGTATGGGAGAGACACACAGAGATAGAGTTGTTTTTTTGTATGCTCTTTGTTTGCTCCCCAAATAGTCTTTGTTACGGTTCATCCTTTTTGGTCTGATCTGGTGATACAGGCTGTGAGGAGACGACGACTGGGAGTGGTTGAGGAGTATTGTCCTCTGGGACACCTTTTTAAAATAGGCTGACACAAAAACATACAATGGAGGGTGTTTTTGTACTAAGGGACAAAATCCAGATTCTTGGCTGAATTTATAATCTAAAGCTGAAGCTCTTCAAGTAAGACAAATGAGGTTTTTCCAAAGTAACCACCTTCCTCATTAAATGGTAACAGGGAGCAGTGCTTTCAGTGTTCAACTGGACACAAGACAGAACTGAAAAGTCTACGAAAACAGACAAAAACACAATGCTTCTTGCAGAAATTAATAACACATTATAAATTGAGATGTATTTGTGTGTTTGATTTCGGATCCCATTTTTATTACAAAGTAGTTCAAAGGCTAATCAGAGATTTGTAATAATTAATTATTCATAACATTAATAAATATGCACATATTTGCAGTTATTGTGTTTGGATATTTAACAGTATGAATCTCGCACTGTTGCCTTGGTTCGAGTCTGCCATCTGGCCGGGACCTTTCTGTGTGACCTTGTCTGCGTGGGTTCTCTATGGGTCCTGTAGTTTTCTCCAAAGACAAACAGTCGGTTAATTGGCTGTAGTTGTGAATGGTTGGCTATCTTTCTGTGTTAGCTTTGCGACAGGCTTGCAACCTGTCTGCAGTGTAACCCTGCCTCTTGCCCTATGGCAGCTGGGATGGACTTCAGCCCAACCGTAACCCTGAAAAGGATAAGTGGAAGAAAACGAGTGTGTCACTTGAAATTCATGTAAATTTAGATTTTGAGGAAAACTGAAAAATAGAAGATATTGGAAAGAGTTTTATTACTTAATGATGGTACCGTGTGCAGAAAAAAAATCAGTTATGTCAAAATACATGAAGAGATTGATGAAAAGAGGTAGCTAAAGTCCCTTAGGAAGAAGACAGCTCTTTTTGGAGAATAGCCATACTCCCAGCTCCTATCGTTTTTTGTTTTTTTATAACCCAAACTATGGTCTCTCAACCTAACTAATCAGATCAAAAATGAATGGAAAAAATTAAAAAGGTCCAAAAGTGATGAGAAGCCAACAATGCCACACAATCTCACTTTTAAAGCAGTTTGGGAAACCAAAAATCAGCCCCAATGATTTTTATTTGTGTGTTTGTTTATTTCTTTTTTTTTCTCAATTTTGAGAATAAAGTTGAGAAGTCAGTGAAGCTGATATTATCTGGGAGCTGTATTTAGTTGGCTATATTACTGCTGTGTACTGTTCCCTGTGGATATGAAGGTTTTGAAATGTTAAAAAGGTCCCATTATTCCAACAAATAGAAATTCTTTGATATTCTTTGAGATTCATTTTCAGCTCTTTCAACAAGCAAAAAGTAGAACACAAGACCTTCACCTTTTTGAAGAAAATTTCTGTCAGGGTTGCGCTGCTGTGCAGGCAGGAAGGACCCCAAATGCAGACTCCGGGAATGTGCTTTTAACACTCACGTTTATTAACAAAATCACAAAAACACGAACGGGAACTCTCCTCAGGAACACACACAGGAAAGGGAGAGACGCAGGGAAGACAGCAGGGCAAAACCACAATGACGCGACAACGAGGCACAGAAAACACCGGACTTAAATACACATGAGGGAACACAGGTGATGCACATTACACAGACGAGACAGGAGGAGAGCGAAACTGAACAGGACCCACAGAGACCACAAGACTATCAAAATAAAACAGGAAACACTAGGGAAACAAGGACGCAGACCTACAATACAAAACATAAGACACCGGGCCACCGGCCCGGGACCATAACAATTTCCTTAATACTTGCCCTTAGCAATAATTATTAAAAACATACAGGTGCTGGTCATAAAATTAGAATATCATGAAAAAGTTGATTTGTTTCAGTAATTCCATTCAAAAAGTGAAACTTGTATATTATATTCATTCATTACACACAGACTGATATATTTCAAATGTTTGTTTCTTTTAATTTTGATGATTATAACTGACAACTAATGAAAACCCCAAATTCAGTATCTCAGAAAATTAGAATATTGTGAAAAGGTTCAATATTGAAGACACCTGGTGCCACACTCTAATCAGCTAGTTAACTCCAAACACCTGCAAAGGTCTTTAAATGGTCTCTCAGTCTAGTTCTGTAGGCTACACAATCATGGGGAAGACTGCTGACTTGACAGTTGTCCAAAAGACGACCATTGACACCTTGCACAAGGAGGGCAAGACACAAAAGGTCATTGCTAAAGAGGCTGGCTGTTCACAGAGCTCTGTGTCCAAGCACATTAATAGAGAGGCGAAGGGAAGGAAAAGATGTGGTAGAAAAAAGTGTCCAAGCAATAGGGATAACCACACCCTGGAGAGGACTGTGAAACAAAACCCATTCAAAAATGTGGGGGAGATTCACAAAGAGTGGACTGCAGCTGGAGTCAGTGCTTCAAGAACCACCATGCACAGACGTATGCAGACATGGGTTTCAGCTGTCGCAGTCCTCGTGTCAAGCCAGTCTTGAACAAGAGACGGCGTCAGAAGCGTCTCGCCTGGGCTAAAGACATAAAGGACTGGACTGCTGCTGAGTGCTCCAAAGTTATGTTCTCTGATCAAAGTCAATTTGGCATTTCCTTTGGAAATCAAGGTCCCAGAGTCTGGAGGAAGAGAGGAGAGGCACAGAATCCACGCTGCTTGAGGTCCAGTGTAAAGTTTCCACAGTCAGTGATGGTTTGGGGTGCCATGTCATCTGCTGGTGTTGGTCCACTGTGTTTTCTGAGGTCCAAGGTCAATGCAGCCATCTACCAGGAAGTTTTAGAGCACTTCATGCTTCCTGCTGCTGACCAACTTTATGGAGATGCAGATTTCATTTTCCAGCAGGACTTGGCACCTGCACACAGTGCCAAAGCTACCAGTACCTGGTTTAAGGACCATGGTATCCCTGTTCTTAATTGGCCAGCAAACTCACCTGACCTTAACCCCATAGAAAATCTATGGGCTATTGTGAAGAGGAAGATGCGATAAGCCAGACCCAACAATTCAGAAGAGCTGAAGGCCACTATCAGAGCAACCTGGGCTCTCATAACACCTGAGCAGTGCCACAGACTGATGGACTCCATGCCACGCCGCATTGCTGCAATAATCCAGGCAAAAGGAGCCCCAACTAAGTATTGAGTGCTGTACATGCTCATACTTTTCATGTTCATACTTTTCAGTTGGCCAACATTTCTAAAAAGCCTTTTTTTGTATTGGTCTTAAGTAATATTCTAATTTTCTGAGATATTGAATTTTCATCAAAATTAAAAGAAATAAACATTTGAAATACATCAGTCTGTGTGTAATGAATGAATATAATATACAAGTTTCACTTTTTGAATGGAATTACTGAAATAAATCAACTTTTTCATGATATTCTAATTTTATGACCAGCACCTGTATTTATATAGTCACTTTTTTTGGTTGTGAAAGGAGCAAATCCAGAAATGTTTATCAGAAATCCACAGTTGGATTAGTTATGGAGAACTTTATTGCCCTGAGAATTTTTGAAAAGCCCTAAATATGCTCTTTTAAAGACTTGGTTCACCCACAGTCCCATATTTCATCAAACCTATTTTATTTGATTTTGTATTATTTTTTTTTCTTTTTTACAGCATGAAGAGGGTTGAGGTAATGCTACAGTTGAAGGAGCAGTTTCAGACTCCTTACTTCATATACTGCTCAAAAAAATAAAGGGAGCACTCAAATAACACATCCTAGATCTGAATGAATGAAATATTCTCATTGAATACTTTGTTCTGTACAAAGTTGAATGTGCTGACAACAAAATCACACAAAAATCATCAATGGAAATCAAATGTATTAACCAATGGAGGCCTGGATTTTGGAGTCACACACAAAATTAAAGTGGAAAAACACACTACAGGCTGATCCAACTTTGATGTAATGTCCTTAAAACAAGTCAAAATGAGGCTCAGTATAGTGTGTGGCCTCCACGTGCCTGTATGACCTCCCTACAACGCCTGACCATGCTCCTGATGAGATGGTGGATGGTCTCCTGAGGGATCTCCTCCCAGACCTGGACTAAAGCATCCGCCAACTCCTGAACAGTCTGTGGTGCAATGTGACGTTGGTGGATGGAGCGAGACATGATGTCCCAGATGTGCGCAATCGGATTCAGGTCTGGGGAACGGGCGGGCCAGTCCATAGCTTCAATGCCTTCACCTTGCAGGAACTGCTGACACACTCCTGCCACATGAGGTCTAGCATTGTCCTACATTAGGAGGAACCCAGGGCCAACCGCACCAGCATATGGTCTCACAAAGGGGTTTCAACAATGGTTTGTGGTCTGTCACCAAGTTGAATTTCCTTCCAAAAAGGTAGTCATGGAAGTTCATGACACCAAACACTAAACCAAGTGCTTCTTTTTCAATCTGAGAGTAGTTCTGTTTAGTCTTGGTTAACATTCTTGATGCAAATGCAATTGGTCTTTCACTTCTATCTTTCATTTGGTGACTGATTACAGCACCAACTCCATTAGGAGATGCATCACATGCTAAGATAATTGGCAAATCTGAGTCAAAATGTACCAAAACTTTGTCAGATTGCAGAGCCTTCTTTGCACTCACAAATGCATTTTGACAGTTTTCTGACCAAACCCAGTCTGCATCTTTGTGCAGCAATGCTGACAACACAGATGCATACTTGGCGCATACATCATCCACTGTTTCTGGAGCCACTCTGTTCACTTGTGACCAGTCTAGCTTCAGCTGGCTAATCCAGTCTCTACCCATCAAAGTAGGGCCTCTTCCTTTTACAACTAGCAGTTCGAGTTTTTTTAGTGGTCTCTTGACATTTTACTTTTGCCATAAATTTACCCATCAGTTGCAATGATTCTTGGCTGTACGTTTTAAGTACACAATTTGCTGGACTAAGTTTAACTGACTTAAATCTGTGCTTGTACAGCTTTTCAGATATTACTGACACCACTGCACCAGTGTCTAGTTCCATTTTCACTCTTGAACCATTTATACTGACATACACGTAATAAGGTTTTACAGCATCACCATTACCCGTGTTCATTTCAAACAGACTAAAATCAGGACTGTCTAATGTCAGAACTGGAACAGTGTCAGAGTTTGGTGCAGCTTCCATTTTGCCCTGCACCAAATCATCGCTGGCCACGCTGTCTTCTCTGTTGTGGTGTGACCGGAGTTGCATGCCATCTCGATCTGCAGGCTGAGGAGGCTTGAGATCACTGACACAAAGGCGGGACTGGTGCTTGAGAGCGCTGGGACGCCTTTTCTCCATATCCAGATGCATTGCTCCCTTGGTCGCCACTGAAGAATAGCCTCCTTCCTTACGTGAGCGACAGGCTTTGGCTATGTGTCCTTTCTTTTTACACTCATGACACTCACTTTCCTTAAACCTGCAGTCATTCGGGCTGTGACCTTTTCCACCGCAACGATAACAGGGCCTTACGACAGCTGCGCATTTCTCCGTAACTTCACGGTACTTTGCCTTAGCCTTCTTGTCCACTACGTGAGCCTTGAAAGCTTTCTGTGCAAATTGCTGTGCACTGTCCCTGGTTACCTCAAAAGAGAGCGCCATTTCTACAGCAAGTGGCAGCGTCAAGTCTTTGGTGTGCGCGGTGCTGAGCAGCCGACCTCTCAGCTCACTGCTCTTGACTCCACAGACAAATCTATCACACAGGGCTTCATCTAAGAAAGTCCCAAACTTACATGTAGCTGCTAACTTTCTTAAGCTGGCCACGTACTCACTGATCGTCTCATTGTCTTTTTGGTTTCTCCCGTGAAACTTGGACCTTTCAGCAATGAAATTGGTCTTTGGTACGTAGTGCCGCTGCAGCAGATCGACCAACTCCTCGTAGGTTTTTTCCGACGGTTTATTTGGTGCACATAAATCCATCAACAAGCTATGTGCTCGTTTCCCCACCACTGTGAGAAACACCGACTTAGTTTTCGCATCTTTAGTGTCCAAGCCGTTTGCTGCAAAATACTGCTCGAGACGTGCACGGTAGTTGTCAAAACTTTCCTCACTTTCCTCGAAGTGAAAATCTTCTGGCTTTCCAAACGCCATTTTATTAGCTCCGGTTCAGTGGTCCTTTCACTCACCAAACGCTCGGCTTTGTCGTTTTTACAGTCCCGGGTTGCCCCAATGGAGTCGCTCTGTCTGCGGACTCTGTGTCTTCCAACTTGAAAATCCCATCCTCATCGCCAAAAGTTCTGTTGTGTATGAGATTCGAACACATAAAATACTTTTCAAGCAGACAACTGGAAGTAACACACGGCAACCATTTTTATTGAACTCACACCTGCACTGCCTACGCAAGCGCCCCCCAGTGGCAATTTTGGGTATATTTCTGTATCTACACTTAACAGTAGAAACCGCCACCACACAGGAGCACCATCAGTACAACTCGAAAAACCCCCTTTACACTATGGGTTCAAATACC
>JAMQGT020009812.1:0-30339 GCA_024447675.2 Pterophyllum scalare | reverse complement strand
GGTCACATCATCTTGTAATGTCAGAAAGCCAGAATACAACGGATAATAAAAGGCTGACTACCGCGTTCCTACACTCACCTATGGCCACGAGCGGTGGAGATCGATTGAAAGGAAAAGATTATGCACAGAAATGGTGGAAATGAGCTTCCTGGGCTCAGCTTTAGAGATGGGGTGGGCTGCTCAACCACACTGAAAGAAGCTGGTTTAGGTGGCTTGGGCATCTGACTGGAAGAGACACCACAGCAGACCACGAGCGCACTGGAGAGATTATGCTGGGATTAAAGACACCTCTGTATCACCTATAAAAGAGATGCAGGAGCTGACTCAGGGGCAGGAGGAGGTCTGGAGAGCTCTGCTTAAACTGCTGCCCCTGGTGGATAATGGATGTATGGACTACAATATATTCTCGAAGGTCATTAGGTAAAAGATGTATTCAAAATCCTATTTTGACCCATTATTATGAGTTTTATCTCTTTAAATAACCTTTCATAGTATAACAGTAAACAATGCCACCATACAGCATCAGCTGCCCCCCCCCCCCTCGCTGCCTTTGCGAAAAGAGAGCGACCTCGACGGCTTTTGGCATCTTCAAGATGACATCCTGCCACAGCAGCATTTACAAAGCAAAACTCTCACTTCCTGTATGCACCCCCCGCCCCACCCCCTTCCAGGCCTGAGTCTCCTGCAGGGCTCGACTTTAAAATGTCTCAGAGGGGAAAAAAAGAACTGCAGACACAGAATCTGCCCAAGTGATGAACTGCTTCCTCCTGCTCCAATCAAAGGAAACGGCCAAATCCTGCAGCTCGGAGGACAGACTTAAAGGTCACACTGACATCATCTTTATCTTTGGACATGCCTGTCGCCTCAGTGGTTTTGTTTTTAGAAATTATATTTAGAATTTCACAGAGAGCTCAAGAGTTGTTCAATTCAGAAATAATGAGAGTTCATTTTCTGTTTTTTTTCCCCTTTGAATTTAATCTGAAAATTCGAAGGAAAAATATCAGAAAAGTTTGTCTGCTGTGTATTTTTTCTACAATTACCAAAAAGAGGAAATTAAAACAGACCGTGCATACACTCCCTCATTTTCCAGTCTCACAATAAAATATGGGGACTGATCATTTGTGATCATCATATTTAGAACCACAAAGCAAAGCTTGGCCTCATTTTTGATCTCAGCAATATTTCAAACATATTTAATCCCTTAAAAATATTCCATCCAGTTTTGACAGTCTGTCCACTTTTTCACCCGACTCTGTCCATCATTCTCTACACACAAACACACATTTAAACTCAAAAGCTGCATATAATCCTAATATTTTTAAAGTAAACAATATAAAGAGGAAACTGGTGGGAGTCCACAGAACATCAACACACTGCTCGTTGTTTAAAATGATTAATTTTACGTAACAAACTAATGAATGAGAACAAAAGAGGAGCTATCATGTTACCAATGTTGTCCCAACTACCTGTCCTTGTTCTGTCTCCCTCCTTCTGCCAACTCCACCCTGCTCTCCTTTCCAGCCAGTCCAGTAAACCGATCCCTATCAAATCACAACATTATCCCAGTTAAAGATCGGGTTCCAGTTACATCCTTTCACGATCAAGAGGATGTGTTTTTTCTGATCTTTCATTTCCAATCTCTGAGGGTTCGTCCCGGTGCATTAACACACTGCCCATAAATGTGCTGTAAATCCATATCTACGTCATCTACATCATGACTGCAATCAACTTTCAAATGCAGCAATAAATGAATATGACCCAGCGTTGGCTATCAGAGCATTTAAGCTTTGTATCTGATAATATTTCAACTTGTTTTTACAATCTGCATCACAAAATTCACCAATGCTCTTCTCTCCTTTGGCATAAAGGTGGGCCGAACGACCACAGACTGTAATAAAGAAAAAAAACAAGCAAAAGGTAGCCCCCAGGTCTGAAAAGTGAAGCCAGCGAGGAAGTTCCTCAATCCTGCATTCTTCCTAATGGGAAGCAGAGGGAAACTCACCTGGTTTCAAAAAGAAGTCACATAAACAGATCATTTCAGCATGCGTCAGGGGTCTCAGTCACGGGCTTTAAGTGCTATTTAATATGCCAATCAAATGGTAATCATGCTTTATCATCTGCTTCACTATAAATGAGACTGTAATTTAGTCAACGAACATGTTTCCATTATCTGACCATACAGTGTCCTCAGTTTTCAGTCACATCTGCGCCACACTTGAAACATATATTTAAAAAATAAATCAAAACAAAAAACCAAGATGGCATCAGTCAAAAGGCCTCAAAGTAGCACTTTACAGACTAATAGATGTCACATCCAGATGGCTTTATACATATATATTTATATATGAATAACCAGTGTTAAAGGCACATTCAGCACCAGCTGCGTCCAGTTTGATTTAAGCTTTTAAAAATGTTTGTCACGTCTCTAACAGACAACTCTGAGTGATCTACATTTCGTTCCTACTGCTGATGATACCAACACCAACAATAACGATAATAAAAATACAACACTTGTATCATTGTTCATAAGCTGTACAGGATAATGCACAGAAGCTGGAAGAAGAATAAAGCTCCATCTTCTTCAGATAAAGGGGGAAAGCACATTTAGTTGCAGTTTGTTATGTGGGTGAATTCAAATTTCAGTTAGTCTTTATTATGGAAATGGATTGTTTTACATCACTTCGACGCTTCATTATAAAGTCCTCCAAGATACAAAGACAGCATCCAGTGACAGAAACGTTTGGGTTTGATGTCCAAAGACAGAACTGTTAATCTGAGTTATGGTCATTACTGTTTCTTACTGAACCTCTTAACATCTGTCAAAGGGAAACCTACAGCCCCTGGGGGCACAAGCTGAATGACTCAAATCTCTACTTTAATACCCTCCACCAGGGTCCACGTGTTGGCAGTAATAAATTTAACTGGTTTAGAGTTTTTAGGCTCACCTGAATGCTTTGCTTCATCTTCCAAAAAGGACAATAACATCATCATGATTGCTTCTAATTACTGTGATCATTTTCCAGTGTGGTGTGTTTTCGGTGTCTTCTGGACAGCTGTGGCACAATTACTCAGCCTCTGGATGCAAACAGTGCAGTTAGTAATGAGCAGTTGTTGGCTGCACAGGCGACACCTGCCAACAAGTGTGTGCGCTCCCATGGACTCGTGATGCTCGTGTTTTCATGCCACACACCTGCACTATCATCCAGAATTAGTGCACGCTGACTTCTCACTGATGCCGTAATTAGCCACGCTGCTATATAAGTACGATCTTTGCTATGTTCGCTGTCTTAGTGCAGCAAATATTTTGCCTAAATGTTGAGGTTAGATAAGTCATGGGATCAACATGTTTATTACAATTTGTCGTGCAGGTATCGTTAAAATGTGCAAAAGTCACAGTCCATCAAGTAGATGTGGAGACATTTCAGATTTCCGTTTGGCCAGCCAGTAGAGGATTATGAAGCTCGAGGAACCAAGAATATCTGATAAGAAACCCAGCAAATCTATAGAGTAGTTATTGAGACATTTCAGTATGACACTAAAGCCCAACTGCTGATGTGGCTAAAGATACACAGAAACATCAGCTGATCATATTAGGACATTCATTGTTTCATTGGTTCTGCGTGGCAGCATCACGTCATCAGATTTTTCAGTAATTTTCACTTTTTGTTAGCGGCTATAAGTTTGTCATAAATCTCTGAAGTAAACATTAAAGTTCCAGCAGAAAGTGCAAATGTTTCACCTTCAAAAATTAGCAGCAGAAATTAATTTTTAGTGCCGTCTCCTTCACAGAACAGCTCAAAAATACAGATAGGTCCGTTCCCTATAAGGACACTCTTTGTATTGCTTTTCAAACCTCTGCAGTATTTCAGCCACAGCTGAAGGAATTTGGGTCGAGCCTTTTCTTTCCTTAAATGCGGGGATGCTCCACTGGCCTACTCTAAGAGATTCTGGCCCTGGTCCTTCCCCAATGACGGTTCAAGTGTTTTATGAGGGGAGGACCGCAGACCTTTAGAGAGCACAAAAGGCACTCATGCTTTATGCTGGGAAGAGGTTAGGAGGAAAATCTGTGAGGTCTGTGAATGCAACAGGAGACCGCTCACCCGTGACAAAGTTCTGCACAAAAAGCTATTACGCCCTCAAAAACAATGTGCTGTACAAATGCCGAATGCTGATGTAAAGAAAGGCTACAGACATGTAAAATCCCTCAGTGTCAGTCGGTAAGGTCACGGCACCTTTGAAATGAAAAGGAGTTTCATGGGGTGGGAAAGGAAGGAGTTTTACGGGTGAGGAAGACTTACCAATCCATCACAGTTGTTAATGGCGACCGAGGCCCCGGGAACATCTGTGATGTCACCAGTAAAGGTGCAGTCTGTCTTAAGCAGCTCTCGGCGCAGTATCCGCTCGGTCCCGTTGGTGGCGTCAGTCTGGTTGGCGCCCACGCTAGAATCATTGACAGCACCGCTGCTGACGTTTCCAACTCCTTGGACCTCGTCGTGCCACTCCACCATCGCACCGGGGGCCACCAGCCTGTTGTTTGGGCGCAGACGAAGGTGAAACTCCCTCCCGAAGGCGGTGATGTTGAAGAAAAGTCTTTGTCCAGATCCATCAGTGTCAAACACCTCCCTCTTGACGCGCTGCTTGTGAGAGGCGGAAAGCAGGTGTGACAGATAGTGTCCGTGGGAGTCGGTGCTGAAGGGGGTGACCAGGCCGTACTCTTTCAGCCGGCTCTTCAACTGGTCTGTGAAACAACACGAGAACACAGCAAAGTTAAGTTTGTCTAAAAGCCAATAAAATTATATCAGATCACATATTTTTTCTATTTTTATAGCTGCAAACATTAATGTCATTTGTGACATGACATGAGATGTGCCAGAGTCAGCCAAGACCTCTACAGATGCTCTAATCATTCTTTTGTCTTTGGCCAGGCTGCGGCTGCATCCACCAATCACTGTAACAATCAAGTCTCCCCCCCCTCTAAGGCTCGAGGCTTTAACACAATCACTGACATTTTCTTCATTCCTCACTATGTTTTGAAGAATAATCTGATAAAATTTTGACCTTTGTTCTCTTCATCTCTGCCCACTCCAAAATGAAATAATCGGCTCGCTGATCCATTTTAGCTTTTTGGAGACCGATGTATTAAAACTTACCTTCTGTGTCATAAGAAGCATGCACATTATGGCTACAGTAAAACTAAGAGTAAACATTTTTCTGTCTTTATTCCACACTATTACAGCACTTTGCAAAACCCTAAAATGTTCCTGCCTTTAAAACACGTAAATTAACAGCAGCACAAAAGTTCTGAAGAGCCAGTTTCGGCTGCGATCGCTGTTTTAATGCACCGCTTGGTTTCACTCGCTTCCTTGTTCATTGGATTAATTGTGGTGAACCCAAATGTACCAGGAAATCTGTGGGCTTTCAAACACTTTCAGATTTAGGAAAGTTCCACCCGAGCTTGGTTTGCTTTTCCAAGAGTGCAACATTCAAAAATCCCTGGCTGGAAAAAAATCTAACGAGAATATTGAACCCTTGTAATTATCTCGCTGATTTTGACCAGGAAACATCAAACAGGTGTCAACGGGGGAAACTAAAATTACATATCTGAGGGCATGATTGCACACAATCAGTGCGCACACATGTGGATGCATGTGATGTCAAGAAAAGACCTCTTTGAGGAGCCTTCAAAGCAAAACAGGCTTCACGAAGCCAAATTACGACAATGACGCTGATGAGACACACGAAACCCTGAAGTCAAAGAGGCAAAAAAGAGGCGTGAAAAGGGCGCCCCAGCATGACCCAAGAAACCTGCAGGTTTTTGAAGCTGAAATACCTTTTTTGTTACATCACGCTAACATTTCTGCAAAGCAACAATGGCACAGAGCTAGCAGCCTGATACTCCACATGTTTGGAAAAAATTACATCAGCTGCTCAGAGTACTACATATTTTTCCACACAGTGAATTTAGCAGTGCCATACATCAAAAAGAAGCCAGAAATTAGTTCAGCTCATTAGTGTGCATTTAAAGAGCAGGCACTGCTTAATCCCATGAGGAAAAGAACCATTTCTCCTGCTTAAAGAAAGGTTTCTGAAAGCTAGAATGCATGCAGACTTTGAGTTTTAGCACTGATTTCAAACATAAATCAATGTCTCTAAATACTGACAATTATCAAAATTATCAAGTAATCACGTTTTCATAAAATCCCACCCACTGTGATGCATATGGAATCTGCCATTCCTGCACTGGATTCAGATGGCTCTCCTAAACAAGACGACTTCTGTGCTGCATCATGTGAAAAGTCTTAAACTGCAGATACACAAGTGGGCTTGCAGCAGTTGGCAGGTGCCACAGTCAAAAACGCGTCTGAGCAAAAGCAATGACTTTGGCTGGATGATGTGTCAGAAGCAACCAGCTCCAGATTTCAACTGCAACTCTTTTTAATTGTGGTGAAATTAGAAGGCAATTTTTTCTGGTTTAAGTCAGATATCCCTAAACTAAGCAGGTGGTGAGTGATGTTTTATTAACTGTACTATAGTGTACATACTGTGTGTCTCTAAATCAACCCAAGCTGCTTCTTTAATGGTTAAAAAAGCAACAATTAAACCCCAAAATACAGTAAAAATGTTACCGAAGACAGAAGGAGACAGAGCATTTTTGTAGGACTTTACTACAACTGGATTCAAATATTACTTAAATATTCTTTTATTGGGTAGATATTCAGTTTGGGGGGTGATTCCAACACTGTTGTTTCCTGAGTTGATCACAAGACTTCAGCTCCGCTCACTTAGCTTAGCAACCCGTTAGCTTGAGTGAGTTTATTCGTGCACCTCATGCAGCTTATTGAAAAGACAGGGAAAAAAATGCGTGAAATCGCGACAAACTTATTGGTTCTGCACTGCCGAGCTCGCTCTTGCTCTGCTGCCACAGACACGTCTCACTGCCTTATCAGTGGCAGGAAGCAGCAGCAGTGAGCTGCTGTTTACTGGTTGCCCAATGTGATAAGTTAAGCAGACGGAGGCTGCATGAGAGAAAAATAAATAATAAAGCCATTCTGCTGCTTCTCACCAACTGATCACTGTACACATCAGAGCTGGAATCACAGTGCAGCTGCTCTCTTTAACATGTCTGTATGGCGATTTGTTGGAATGATGGAAATCCATTTGCAGCCGATTGATTTAAGAGTTGAGGGTGTGAAACCTGAAGATTTTCCAGGACTCTGACCTTAAAGGGGAACGTTTGCTTTTAATTTACTTCAAAGGTACATGTTTGCAGGACAGTGGTGGAGATTTATTCTTAAGGGAAAAGGATAAGATAAATGAACAGAGCTGCAAATATTAGACTCAAATATCCATCTTCTGCTGCTTATCCAGTTCATGGGGGGAGCCTATCCCAGCTGTCATAGGGCGAGAGGCAGGGTACACCCTGTACAGGTCGCCAGCCTGTTTCAGGGCTAACACGAGAGACAGACAACCATTAACACCTATAGGCAATTTAGACTCACCAGTTAATCTAACCCCAGTAACTGCATGTCTTTGGATTGTGCGTAATTTATTAGTATTTCACCTACAAATGGTGCTTACTCTCTGAAAAAACATGACTCCCTTCAAATCTGACAATTCATCCTAATTATTTATTTATCTCTTTTTTTTCTCCCTTCCGATCTTGTTTGATATTTTTAGTTGAATATGATTTATGAGCCATCAGAAAATGTGTGCAACACTCAGAAAAGCAAGGGGCAAGGTTTGTGGGTTGGCTTTGCAGAGCCACTGTGCAGACAAGGAGTGCAACCTCTCAGTTTACTTCCTAGTAAGCAGGGAAACTGGTCCCTCTGTTGTTTCTATATAGCACCTCTCCAGCACCTTTGCTTGTGAGGTGTGAGAACATCAGATCCTGGCATTTACCTGAAAGGTTTGCCTGAGCTGCTCGTGTTATCTAAGCAGCACAAATATGTGTCACAGGAACCTCTGTTGCAGTTGCCCATAAAGAGCAAAAAATATGTTGATACAAAGCACATGAGCAGCAAAGATAACGATGAGCAACCAGTCAAAATAGGAAAAACATGAATACATGATAGAAATGCGTAAGAAAAATTTACTAGAAGCTCATTAAAAATGATAAATGAGTGTGACAGTAACATGACTCATGTGTCATGGCCCCTTCTAGCCACATTTCTGCCCAACTGAATACCAAACACCTGTAGCACCATCATTGTAACACCCTAATATGGTGCAGAGTGCCAACACTTTATACTGGTTTTTCCTTTAAGTTGTCACCTATATATGAGGTGCTGTACAGCTCAGAGTCCTGAGACTGCTGATAATCTGATGTATGACTTCAGTTTGTGAGGCTGAACACACAGAAAATTCAAAGATAAAGGCGCTATGCTAGAAAAAAGCCGTTTTTGTCCTAAACTATGAAATCCTGGCACAGAAAGATAAAGCGAACAATCCAAGTGATCCAACCACACCTTGAATATCACAGTCTAAGTGCACTGCAAATGGGCCAGTGAAGTCCAGCTATCCTCGAAAGCAAAGTAACCTGCCTCATTCCAAGCGCGTAAAGATGCTACACCAGCATCTGTCACGCCCTGACTCAACCAGCTGCCATTCAGGACCTAATAAACTGTGACCACTGCATTATCTTTATGGATAATTTATGGGATGAAGGTGCTGAAATCTGACTGCAGATGATGCAATATGCCAGATCTCAGGTACTTTGTATGAATCGTACTCCTTTCTTCAGTTTACAAAGAAGAATATGAGAAAAACTTTTCCAGAAAATCAAATTAGTTTTTCTTCACCTTGGAGTCACTGAGACATACACAAAAGGATTTGTGCACATTTTCACAATCCTCTTAGTTTCCTTAGAGACACTAAACTATCTAAAATAATTGTTGTCATTTGTTCTATTCAGCCTGCTGAATGCAGCCTGTTCATAAGAAAATGCAGTGAGATGAGACAGACACAACAACACAATCAGCACCCCTAAATGTGCCAAACAGGCTTCCTTCCCCATCCTTTATACTCACAAAAATGTTTACCGGTAGGTAAATAAAGAATTATGAAGAATGTGTTATCAGAGCAGGTCTGCGATAATAGAAACTGAGGAGGAAGCGTTAACACGAATCCACCAAAACAAACCATCTCTGATTTAGCTTTGAGGCAGTCAGGGCGACTTTAAAGTAAAGGAGGATGCAGCAGCAAGCAGCAGGTGAGAGAAAGCTGAAGCTAAACTCAGTGACTGGCATAAAACTACGATTCAGCTCTCAGAGTTTAACTGCATATGTTTTCATGCCAAAATGTCTTTTACTCTCAAACTCTGCCAGATCAGATTTGCAGCTTATTCACCCAGTACTGAGCCTCAGTTCATCTACTGTCCGTTATGAGCCATTTTTAGCCTCCATCCTCCACCCCCAGAGCCACTTTTCTTCTGATTGGATGCCCCTCGCAAACAGAAAGTTTGAACAGCAGGTGGTGCGGGAGCTGTGCACCTGAGATGTCCGTGTTATGAGCATGGTCAAAATAAATCTTGGAATAGTTAGTTTGAGAGGGGAACGCGAACATCGATATGCTAAGCTAAAAAAAATGTAGGGCTCGTACACGGTTGCTATCCTGTACCCCATTCTCATCCAAGTCAAAAAACACTGATTGATAGAAGCTGCTGACATCACAGCGGCACACACTTTGGTGTCTGCGCTTTGGGACACCTGCCTTGGCCAAAAGCAAAGGATCCGGTTTGAAAAACTGGCAAATCACAAAACTGGCAACCAGCAGACGGCATCATGCGTCCCATTTTAGGGGCTTCAAGTTCTGGTCTTTGCTCTTTAATTTGTTTTCTACCATTGTTCAGTTTAAGTTAAGATTCACACTTATGAATGTACTTAAATGTGATGTCAAGGTGTCCTGACCAAGCCCCGACATGTGACAAGCTGCAAGTGAGACTAGTTCCACTACTGCCACAACTTGGTGTATTTCAGACATCCCAAAGGCAGTACATGATGCTCTGATGATCAGGAGTTAACCATAAAACAAATCAGGGTTTCAGCTATTTGCAAACAACTTTATTTACCAGCAGGCAAATGTACTTTTTTTGTTTTGTTTTTTTCTTTTTACAAATAATAACCAGCAGGAAAATCCAAAAGGTTTACTTTTTCATCTATTAGTGCAGACCAGAGGAAATCAAATCTGAGCAAAGGAAATCTGCTTGGAAAAGAAACAGAAGTCGCAAATTAGGGGGGAAAAAAAACCCACCAAAAGAGTAAGAAAACTGCTTTACAAGGCCGATAATGGCCACATGGAGCAAACAGTGGCACAGTACAAGCAACGGGGAACCGCAAATGTTCAGCCCACAGCCAGCTGTCATCCTGCTGTGTGAAGGCCCTGGAGGTGTTCAGAAGATAAGGGCCAGTGTAAAAGGATCCTACGTGGACGCTGCTGCAGCTCACTTGTTCCTTAACCTCCGAATGGATAACAGATGTGAAGGATCTACAAGCGGAATTTTCTTTCCTGTATAACAAAGCCCTTGAAGCAGCTTGTGAATGCAGTATAAGTGTGCATGTGTGATAGAGGACTCTGTGTGTAGGGTGGTAGGGGAGGGTGAGGGGGTCTATTACAGGGCTCCTCACACACAAACTCCCCTCCCACTTTAATCTCAGTGCGCCAAGTTGTCCTCATGAGTTTCTTCTCTGACTGGGGAGAAACTCCTCTGGCTTTTTACAACACAGATCTAATTATTAAGAAAATGAAGGCAAATTAAGCAGGACTTACCCTCTCTATCTACTTCAGCAACCTGTGAAAGAGAGAAAAGAGCTCGTTAAATGCGGCACAAGCCCAAAAGGAGAAGCGTGAGCTGTCCAGCGGTAACACCGCAACAACTCTGGAGTTTTCTGTGGGCTGTGCTGCTTGTAAGAAATGTACGAAAAATGCCAGTTTTTACATCCAGAAACCAAAACTCCGCCAGTGTCAGCATGTATTTCACACAAGTGTTCAAGTTTACGGAGCCTGAAGTTTGGAGACCTGTAGTTGTGTCGCTCCATTTTTTTTTCCGCTTTACAGCTGGATTCATTTAATATTAACGGGGTTCCGTCAAACTGCGCATATGCATATGCGTAAAAGGAGGCAACAGCGAAGCGGTACAGACACTTACCTTGCCAGCTGAAGTCAGTACAAATCCTACAAGTAGTAAAGCTAGTGACAGGACAGCCATCACGAGTCTTAAATGAAAAGTACAAAAAAAAAAGAAAAGAAAAAAAAACTTTATCCCAACGTGAAATTAAAATAAAGGAAAAAAACTCTTTACGCAAACGTGACCCGGCTCATTCAAAACTTATCAAAGTGGATGTGCGGTCAGTGCCTCAGTCTTGGGTAAAAAAAAAGAAGAATGAACATAAAGTAGTTAAAGTTTCATTAAAACGGGAGTGAAGCGAGTTGCGACACTTTTGTCATTCAGTCAGTTTTTTCTGATGACTGAGTTTCGGGAAAGTTTTGGTGGAGTTCGTAGGACACCCCTCTCTGCCGCTGACCGGACAGAGCAGCAGTGCGACGCTCTTGCAACCTGGCACCAGGCTGCGCTGGCTAATAAACGGCAAGACCAGCCCTGTCTGACGTCACTATGCGCTCGCCTCGAGATCGAACACATGGAGGGACAGGAGGAGGAGAGGAAGAGGAGGAGGAGGAAGAACAACCCAACCCCCAGACCCCTCCCCTACCCAATACCTCGTCTGAGGACGCGAAACTGAGCAACGCAACAAGTAACAGTAAACTATGAACTATAATCATACCTGCAATAAGTCTTACAGGCGGAGGTCTTTATTGATTATATTTGAAGTGGGCGGGGCAAAAGAAATCAGAACATTTGATCAGAAATAAACACAGGCTTGAAAGTAGCTGCAAAAAAGTGCGCAAACACTCTGGGAAGTATTTCCGTTTGTATTTGGATGTACTTTTCAAAGAACTATAAGTAGTTTGTGGTGCAGCACAACAGAAGTTTATGTAAGAGCAGGTCACGGATAATAGGTGGTGATCTGTAAATAACAGGGCATGAGTAGCTTGAGCTTCTTATATAATATTACACTGCAGCTCATTCTTCTCTCTGGACAATCCTTTCTTTAAAGATAAAACACATTTTGGGGTCAACTGGAAAGAAAGGCAGATGTGAAATATAGAAGTGAGGTCAGAGGTCAAATGTGGCATGATTTTGATGCAAACTACAATGTGATGTTCAGAATTTCCTAAATGTTGCCAGTACAAACAATGGCAGTAAGAAACATAGCTTTAAATAGCACTATAGAGCATTATTATCACTTTGACTTTCAGACCAATAAATCCTGAGGCTGACCTTGAAGTCAGATTTTAATGGGCTGCTAACACGACCCCACTCTGCACCCCTACAAAGTTTTATCAGAAATCAGTCAAAACCTTCTGAGCTGTCGTGTTTACAGACAGAATGACACTCATGCACACAAAAACAACCAAACTCAGGGGTGTGACTTTCAGGCTCACGCACAGCAGTAACAGATGGTATTAGATGAAAAGTGCTGAAGAACGGGTCAAAAGCCGTGAAACGAGTGTCAGGATCCTGCTTAAATAATAGCGCAATAAAATAAAACTGCATGTTCATTATGACTTGTTATTGCATCTGAGCTATAATAATATAGAATTATCGATTTTAGATTGATATTTTAAAAACTGGCAGCATAGTCGTGGCTTTGAATCCGCTGGTCAGGTGGGGCCTTTCTGAATGTAGGGTGCAGGTTTTGCACCTGAGCACTCCAGCTTCCTCCACAGTCCAAACGGTGTGAATGTGATTGTGAGTAGTCTCCCTCTGTGTTAGTCCTGCGATATATACCTTGCTTCTCCCTGCATGACAGCCAGGATATGTACAGGCCCAGCTCAAGCTGAATTAGATAAGCAGAAGAAAATGAATGATTTTAAAAACTACAAAATAAATCAGTAAGTAAGCTTTAAAATAAATGTTATGGAGTACAAAGTACAGTGTTTGCATCCAAAATTTGATGGAGCAGAAGCAGGAAGCAGGCTACTTAAATAATGCACTCTGTGGACGGAGGTTTTGGTCCGCAGCTCTTAATCTCTGAATCCAGGTGTTTTGAGCTCCATATTCCCGCAGGCGTGTAAGTTAAGCATGTAGCCGTGCACTCTGCCTTTACAAATATTCGTGAAAGAATGGGTCATTCTAAAGAACTTATGCAAACGGACGCAAACGCAGTGCCATAAATCCTCCATGAGATCTGAGCCACGCACAAGTTTAACCAGAAAGGATCATTTTTGGTTTCCTGCCAGTGAAATAAAAAAAAAAACATAAGAAGATAAGAAGTTTAAGCTTAAATTAATATAACAGATCATATCTAACTTTAACCAGTCTAATAACCCCCAGGGCAAGGCCCCCCACACCCATGTAGGGTACCCTGGTCATACTGATTCTACAGAGAGGATAACTAAAATGCTTAGCCTTCATTCTTTAAACATATGGTCAGACAGGAGAACAAGACACAGAAGAGGTAAGCAGCTGTTGGAGCTACTGTGGGTATTAGAGAGAGAGCGCCCAAATCTAGGAAGATTAAGGTTAACAACAAAAACAAGACTAATCCAAAGAACATCCCTGTTTCTCATTTCCCAAACTGCACATCCTCAACTCTTCTTCTCTGAGCTTAGTGCCTTCCACCAAAGATGAGAGCAGTGGAAATAAGGTAGGCGAGGTAGGAGACAGGAGTTGAGGGAATAGCATTTAACTAAATGAGGCATCCTCGCCTCAGGGTCTCATTTTAAAGCAAAGGTACTAAGTAAAGGTACTAAGGTAAAACCACAAGACGCATGAGAAAACTGACCTTCAACGTAAAATAGAGGAACACTGAAAGACTAAATAACTAACACTGAGACACGAAGACTACGGGAGTAAACATGGTGACAGACGGGAATACAGAAGAAGAAGAAACTAGAAACACAAAGAGGGTTAAAAGCACCCATTTCCACCTCTGCAGTTTTAATAAATGGAACTATTTATTCAGTTAATGTTTGCCATGGCTCCTTCAGTTCAATTCAATTCAATTTTATTTTATTCATATAGCACCAAATTACAACAAACAATTGCCTTGAAGGTGCATTATGATGTAAGGTGAAGACCCTACGATACAGAGAAAACCAAGCAAGCAAATGGTACTATGATGTCTTTAAGATAAAATGGGCCCTGATTATTCAAGACCTTGTATGAAGGACTTCAATGTCAATTCTTGATTTAACAGGGAGCCACTGAAGAGAAGCCAATATGGGAGAAATCTGCTCTCTCTTTCTAGTCCCTGTCAGTACTCTAGCTGCAGCATTTTGGATCAGCTGAAGGCTTTTCAGGGAGCTTTTAGGACATGGGGAGAACATGTAAACTCCACACAGAAACTAAGGACCTTCTTGCTGTGGGGCAACAGTACTAACCACCACGCCACCTTGCTGCTCTGCAAAAAAGAAAAGAAAAAGATTTCTCACAGTGTTACTGGAGGCCAAGGTAATTCATGGATAGATAAAGCTGTCATGGTCCCTGGCAGTGATGCCTTTTTTTTCCTACCTCTGTTCCTCCCCCTTGTGTGTGGCTGTGTGTTGGTGGGCGCGGTTTTGGCTGGTGTCTCCTCTCCCCCTCGATCAGCTGCTCTCACCTGTGTCTGATCATCTTGTTGTCCGGCTCTACTTAAGCGGGCAGCAGGCTTCCACCCATCGCTGGATCGTTGACTGAGAACCAGTTAGTTTCGGCCCTCATCCCGTGAGTCTCTCCTATTTATCGTTCGTCGTGACTTACCTGTGTTTGCCTTGTGTACAGATTCCTCCCAGTTCGAGTGGAAGTCTTCCCGGAGACCGCAGCCCAGTCTTCCCCCAAAGCCCACCTCACGGCCTGCTCACCGCATCTCCCCTGGAGCCCTAGTCACCTTCCATCACCGGAGTCCTTTTCCCCCCATTCCCAAGTCCGCCTACCTCTCATCACTGTAAATAAAACTGTGCACTAAAACCGATACCTCTGCCTCTGCTTTTGAGTCCGCAGCACCTCCAACGTGACAAAAGCTGAGTATCATCTGCATAAGAATGAAAATGTATGCAAGTCTTTGTAACAATACCGCCTAAGGGAAACATGAGTGTTTCCCTTAGGCGGAAACACTCAACCATTCACACCATGGGTGTAAATGTTTGTCTGCCTCTCTGTGTTAGCCCTGTGACAGGCTGGCAAACTGTACAGGGTGTACCCTGCCTCTCGCCCTGTGACAGTTGGGTTAGACTCTTTCTTGGTGGATACTGGTCTCCACCAGGGCTGCTCTTTGCCAAATATTTTTTATATACAGAATTTCTAGGTGCAGTCAAGGGGTGGAGTGTGTCAGATTCGGTGGATTCAAAATCTCATTTCTGCTTTTTGGAGATGATGTGGTCCTCTTAGATCCATTAGGCAGTGACCTCCAGCTTGCACCAGAGTGGTTTGCAGCTATGCGTGAAGTGGCTGGGATAAGAATTAGCATCACCAAGTCTGAGGCCATGGTCCTCAGCCAGAAAAGGCTGGATTGCCCACTCTGGATCAGGGATGAGTTGCTGCCGCAGTTGGAGGAGTTTAATTATCTCTGGTTCTTGTTCACAGCTGAGGGGAGACTGGAGCGAGAGACTGACAGACAGTGGTGAAGATAGACCTAAGCATGAAAGCAAAGTTGTCAATTTATGAGTCAATCTACGCCCCTACCTTGCCCATGGTTGTGAGCTGTGGGTAGTGACCAGTGTAGCCTCTGGGCTCAGCCTTGGAAATAGAGTGTGGAGCTTGGTCATTCAGGAGGGGCTCAGAGTAGAGCCGATATGCTTCTTCATTGAAAGGAGCCAGCTAAAGTGGTACAAGGATCTGACCAGGATGCCTCCTGGTGAGGTGAATCGAACATGACCTACTAGGTGGAGCCCCCGGGGCAGACCCAGGATGCACAGCTGCCTGGTGTTTATTGTGTGTGTGTGTGTGTTGATTTCAGTTGTTTTACAGTATTTGGGTCAAAATGACCTGGATTGTTTTCATGATGTAAATCCAACCAAAATAATATTTACTTTAAATTACTTGAAAACTAAATGAAACAAGAATCAAAGGATGGTGGATACGTTTTTCATTTGTTTTACAGAATCTGCAAATTAATTGTAACTTTGCAATTTTTGTCATTTTTTTCTTTAGATTACATTAATTACATAAATAATAATGCTCCAAGAAATCATTTTTGCCATTATTATTATAATTTTGCTATTACAGTGGCTCCTGTGTTCTGGCTCCTGCTCTGCATCATGTTGTATTCTGTATTCTGTCGTCAGCATCAACGCTGCCTTCTTTAGTTATCATGAAGCCACAATGAAGAAAGAAAAAGATAAATAGGAAACAATTCATTCTGAAATATTTATTCAAAGATTTAACTACACACACTTCACCGTGATATAAAAACGATCATAGGATGAATGCATTTATTGCATTCTATTTTGCAAATATTATTTATTGACTTCTAATACCAAAAAACTGAGTTCTGTCTCTGGCTTTGCAGATTTCAGTTGCCTGCTGAGCATTTCCAAGAACCATCTGAAGTCTGTTTGACCCACGTGATGTTCCTGCATCCCTCCTGAAACTACTCCCATTATTCAAAAAATTATGCAAAAAAAAAAAAAGATGATGGTTTGGGATAAAATACTTTTACAATGTTAACCACACATTACAAGGTAAATGTCTTCCATATGCTGGAAGCACTTTCTTTGCTCTCCAGTGTTGCTGCTACAGGGACAACACCAGCAGCCTACATCATAAAGTCTATTCCAAACATCCAGGGACCTGCTGAACTTTAGCAGAATGCCATACACACTGGAATATGATGCTAAAGCAATACCACTGTGTTACCAGGGATCACTGAGGAGCCTTGATCAGCTAACTAGTCTCTAATATGTTCAGCAGCAACACTCCAAATAAGATGCAAGAGATGGGAAACATACATTTTATCATAGTAGTACAAGACAACATCTTCACTGAGTGTTCAGCAATCTCAAGGAATGGCGATGGGCTGCATGTCAATAGCAGATGCCGTCTGTGTTAGTGAAGGGAACATCAGGATGGAAAAGGTTACAAGGTTACAGTAAGTGTACTTTCAATTACTGCTACTAAGGTGTCTTTGAGCTAAATGGTTCACCTCCCCTGCAACCAAGTGACGCATAGCTCCACCTTAAAGGAGTATCACCCTTTCTGGAAGGCAAATAAAGGACATAATGAGAAAAATAGTCCAAAGGGTTGGTTCTGTGATATCATCTTGGCAGTTTGGCCTTTGACCTCCCCGTTTGCCCGTGGTGCAGATGCTCGGTTTGATTTGTAGCTGAACCCCTCAGTACGGCGAGGTGCCGGCTTCAAATGTTGCAGCAACGTTTCTATCCCCCCCGACAGAAGCTGCAGTTTGACCGCCCCTTTGAATGGAACCTCTTCCATTTCTGAACACTGAGACGGATTAAGTTGTAATTCACAGACTTTGGAGGTTTTGAACAAAGAGGTGCTGTGATCAAAGGTTATTCCTGCTCTCAGGCACCAGTAGAGCTACTGTTCATAGGCAAAACATAAAAGGAGATCAAACCAGCCTTACATCAGTCATGCAGACAGGCTTTAAATGCAGCCTGTAGGTTACAGTATAGTGACCCGAGGCTGGCAAGCTTTTCATCTGACGCACCCCCCATGAGATGTCGTAAACACTTCGTCTTATAATCAAAAGTGTGTGTTTGACCTTGTTTTAAACTGCATCTGGACTACTTTACTTACACATTAACAGTTAAGGTTATCAAATGTCTCAGCCTTTTGTCCAGAACTGTTGGCTTAGTTAGTTTCAGCTAGATATGTTTAGTGGGCGGTTACAGTTTTATTTGGCTAACAACATCTTTGGCTCTACTGTTGGATAATAATTTTACTTTTGAGCCATTTGAACCATTTTCTTTTTCTCTTTTTAAATCATTCTATTGCTATTCAACTCATGTATTTATTTATTATTTCCATTAACTGTTAACCTTTTAGCTGCCTAATTATCAGGTTTACCTAATAACTTCATTTCTTTATTAATAGCGTACTGTTGGCTAACAGTTTAATAACTATACATATTTATAGCTGTTTCAATACTATTAGTCACTGACCCACGCAGAGCACGAACTGCAGCTTTAAGACGGGGACAGAGCCGAGAGATTTGTGAGAAATTACAGCAAACCAGCTCCAACTTATCTTATTTACAGTAATTCTGCCATCAAAAGATGAACACAGCACATTTCAGAAGCACAAGTGAGGATAGATCTGTGTTGACAGTTCCTGAAAGCCGCAGACATAGTTCTGAAATATTAAAAGGATCAATGTTCTTCTGTATATCATTAAATTGAATCCTGAGTGACTTCAGGCTCCTGTAACAACAGCAGGTTCACTCCATGTCATGTTGTGTTTGGTGGATCTAATAAAATAATGATGTGCATCAGACTGCAGACTGACAGTTTTGAGGCAAATCAGAACGTGATGGTGCACTGTAGCATTACAATCTGCATCGCCTCTACCACTGATAGATGTCTGTCTCTTCACACAAACAGCTGGCCATCTATGAATCAAATAACTGATGGTTTGAGACGCAGCTCCTCCTCTCCTCGTACCAAAGTGTCCTTGATGAAAGATTCAACTCCAAACTGCTCCTGATGATCAGGCCAGGACCTTTTATCTTTCCTGCTACCACTGATGTGTGTGTGTGTGTGTGTGTGTGTGTGTGTGTGTGTGTGTGTGTGTGTGCTGTGTGTGTGTGAGATAAGCAAATTACAAAGCTCAGTGGATAATAGAGCTACATAAACAAAGCCATCGTGGAAACTATTCAAACAACCAAAACCAAGACAATACACCAATTTCATCTCAAAGTTTGGAGTGAGGGAATGAGCCCTGTGTGCACTTTGGCTGCATCACACATGGAGGACACATGAGCATATATCACAGCTTTTATTGGGCAGAGCGAAAGGGCCATTAGAAGCCTGTGTCGAGACATTCTCCTCATTTTCCTCTCTTACTCACTCTCTCTTTCCTGTTCCTCGTCCCCTTTGCCTTCTCATTCTGCTGAAGGATTGTCAGATAAGAAACTGGCCCGTTGTTGTTTGCTCCTGTTTGTGTTTGCGATCGAGTCTGCTGGGACGGCTTGCAGACCTGACCTGGACTGTGGGTGAGCTGCCTGCAGATAAGGAAACCTGATTAACTGGCACATCTGCACGCCGCATGGCTTCACTGCTGTGGAAGAGGAAGAGACAGGCAGAGAAAGGTGAGGGAAACAAAGTGATGGGGCTGTGTAGGGATATTAAATGAGGAGGACCAGGAGAACTAAACTAACAAGTGGAAGAGGAATAAAACAAAATGACGAAGCGATGAGGCCTGATGGGAGAAGAGTGATTTTTTTTAAGGAGTCTAGGTTTCTGGGTTTGTTAGTTTATCAACATCCTGTTGATCCTTGACCCGCTGCAGAGACACGGATCCTCTAACTTCCTTCTTCTGGCCTCACAGTTTGACATCTGGTCTTCCCTGCAACCACACACCCAAACAAATAAGCAAATCAACTGATGCAAATTAAAACCATCCCTGTGCATCAAAAAGTGGATTTCAGTACAGATAGTGTTATAAAATATTTTACTCAAGAGGTTACAAAGAAAGGTTTTACTGTTTCATGTAGCAGTTTAGAGGAAGTCAGCTGGGAGAACAGATGTTTTCAGCTTCCACAGGTGCAGGAACTGCTTGAATGATGGACAGTATAAGGCATCATTGTATCATTATTTTATTTGGATTTTAAAAAGCCCCAGGTTACTTAATATTATCAACATTCATGAAAAAGAAAATCTGCAGTTTTACATATGAGGACATTAATCTGGTTCTTTGCACATTTTAGAATTAGGTCAATACAACCTTAGATAAACAACAGCACACATAACACTGTCATTATTTAGTTAAAGCAGACACACAAATACACCTGTGCTGCTTCCAGAGGAAATAAGAGGGTAAGTACATACAGGAGCAGCCAGGCGCTGATAATGACATGTACTTGATTAGCCGATCATCGATCACCTCAAATGTTTTGGCAGTCTGCTGCCCTGGAGTGTTCAGCTGTGTGTTTTAACATAACGCAGAGGAGAAAAGATCAGTGATCTTAGAGAAGCAATTGTTGCTGTCCATCAATCTGGGAAGTTTTTTGTTTGTTTTTTTTAACCAGGGAAGTCCCACTGAGATTCTTTTTCCTGGAATTTTAACTTAGTCTTGCCTGCATTGAGAACACGTTTCAAGTGAATTAATAATGAATGCTGGACAGCAGCAGAGGCTTGCTGCAGGGATTCAACGACCTGAGTAAGAGATGATCCACAGCCATTTCCAAACAATCTCAAGTCCACCATTCCACAGTGAGAAAGATCATTTCCAACCAGAAAAACACTCAAGACAGTTCCCAGTCTTCTCAAGAGGGGACATCCCAGCAAATTCAGAGGTCAATGCTCAGAGAAACTGCAAAAAACCCAAGAGTTCGGTCTCACACTCTACAGGCCTCAGTTTGCATGTTAAAATTCGTGAAAACACAATTAGAAAAAGACTGACCAGTATGGTTTGTTTGGAAGGGTTGCCAGGGGAAAGCCTCACTAAAAAGAATATGGCAGCACTGCTTAGGTTTGCAAAGTTGCATGTGAATAAACCAAAAAATTTCTGGAGCGATGTCCTCTGGACAGACGAGACTAAAGTGGAGATGTTTGGCCGTAATGTACAGCACCACATTTGGAGAAAGCCAAAGACAGCACAAACACCTCCTCAGCACGGCCGTGCAGGGCTGATGATTTGGGCTTGTTTTACAGCCACAGGACCTTCACGCCTTGCAGTCGCTGAGTGGACCATGAACGCCTCAGTATACCAAAGTATCCTTGAGTCAGATGTGAGGGCGTCCGTCCCACAGTTACAGCTTGGCCCAGACTTTGCTGAACTGTAATATGTCATGTGTTGTTGTTCATCTGAGGTTGTGTTTAAATCATTTAGGAACCCGGTAAGGATCATATGATTTAATAAATGTGACACCTATTTAACACACTCCTTATGGATCCGGGGACCAAATGCTGAGACACTGAAAGCACAAAGTTTTCACGTTTTTTGCTCAACATTGGATTTTAAGTCCGCAGCAGCTTGGAGCATTGTTTGGATGCTAAACAGGCCTCCAATCTTTTGAAAACATTTGGCACGTTATGAAATGAAAACTACAAGTGACACATTTACTAAGTAGCCTCCCTGCAATGAAACATGCGGAATTTGGTGAACCACTGTCCTCAAGGTCTTTCCTGACACATGCACCACCGAGGCGGCATAATATGTTGCTCCATGTTTTCAGTTATGTGTAGATATTATTGGAATATATGCAGCATGGCGATGCATTCAGAAGTCATTTTGATTTGTTACTTGCTGCATCTATTCTCTTGTTCAGGTGCCCAGCTGTAACAAGTCACACGAGCCCCACTGGTTCTGTTTTACCTGCGTCTTTTGCCTGTAATGCAGTAGATATGCAGTTAGTAGATAATATTTAGCAGCCACCCAGGACCTTTTCATTCTAGAACAATTTTGCATCTTTCACTTACAGGGGCTCTTGGACATATTTTTTTGTGATGTTAAAAGGCTTTGATTATTATTCTCATTAAATACTTGAGAAAATGGGTTTTATGTTTTATTTTTCAGCAAGTTGTTCCTTTCACAAGAACAAATGATTTTGTCAGACGTTTACATAAACAACACAAAAATATATTTATGGTTAAAGCCTATTGTTTCAGAAGTATTTAATTATAGCTTTCGCATGCCTTGGGTTTGGGCAACTAGTGTTCAGTCTAAGAAAATGTGTAACTATGTAATTTTGCTCAGTCAAAATAATCACCTTATGAGGACATGAGGAAGCTGAGTCTGACATAATTACAAGATGTAGGTATGCGCGTTAAAGCTGCTTTCTATAAGAGAACAACTATCACCCTTTTTGTGCAGAGCTAACCCCCACTGGCATTATAAAGGCACTAAGCAGAGGCATTTCACAGAAGGCATCTCAATTGTTTTCTTTTCTCTCTTTCACGCTTTGTCCTGAGACACAAAAACGCCCCGGCACAATGACTCGTGACGTCTAACAGCAAAGTTATGCCACAGACACAATGTGCATCTAACTGGTGAGGCAAACAGATGCCTCCATGGGGTCAGCACTGGCTTTTACCCCCCAGCATCACAACAGAGGGAAGATAGAGCAATAAAATTACCCTGTGCTAAAGGAGACATTCCAGCAGAGGGAGGAGCATGCTCTGATTTGACATAATATAAAATGTGGTTGTCATATTCTGAATGGGAAGCCCCACTCCCTCCTTCCTCCTCCTGAGTGTTTTGTTTTCTGTAGCTCCCACGTAAGCACGAGCTCTGCTAAATAGGTTAGCTCGGGAACAGGAAAAAGACAATTAAACTGGGGGCACAAGGGTGACTTTAGTCTGTTAAAGATCAGCATATGAATAGAGAAGTGATTAGAGATCAAATCTGCACTCACCTATTCAGGGGCGCCAGATTTCAGATGAACAGAAGATTTGAGAGCCATTTTTGGAGCGCACATAAACCCTGAAATAAACAAGCTTAGCTAACAATACAGACACATTTTTATTTATATACACACTATTGAATAGGATCTTTAGTGAGCCACAGAGTCGTGGAAGAGAGAAAAAAATCATAAAATTATTTTGTAATTTCTGTTAATGAAAGACATAAAGGGTTTAAAAAGCTATGCTGGATACTAAAAGTATGTTATAACATAGCTGAACATGGAAATGTATGCGCTAAGACTAGATTGGCATAGGAAATGTATTTTCCTCATATGAAAAAGAAAAATCCTAATGTGCTTGTTTTTGTTTCCCTGGCTTGTTTATATGTATTTAGAGTCCTCTTACAGTCTCCATTCAGTGCTTTTGGCCTAATGGCTCCATTTTTGTCTGCACTCTCATTTTCTAACAAATACATAGTGAAAGAATCTCCAGCAGCACACATTAGCCAATTAGCTAAACAAGCCCAAATCAATCTTCCTACGTTGTTTCATTTTCCCTTTGTTTTCTTTTTATATTATGCTTGTTTTGCTTCATGCTTCCATCAGCATTCCCTCCCACTTGTGATTGGCTGCATTTTCACAAGAAGCAAACACAAACTTTATCCAGCCAGTTACTCATTTATTCATGCATACCTCTTTTTGAAATGATTCATTTTGTTCGTTTTGCTCTTTCTCACTCGGGTTTCTTCTCTTAAACAGAACAACTTGCAAAAAGGTTTTCTTTAACGCCGTTTTTCAAAATGCACTGCAGCCCCACATTAACTGATTAAACTGCATGCGGGAAAGCAAATGTCCACATCTGCCAAACTCCTTTCAGCTCCCTAAATCCCGTGTAGTCCCCCAACTGCATCCGTGAGAGCAGGCAGATGTCCGGAGAATCCACAGCGAGTGAATGGGCGTGATGTGCTCTGCTCCCTGCATGCTCCACCCGGAGACCGAAGAGTTTCTAAACCAGCCATATTCTCACTTGTATGCACATATTGGTCAGCTGTATGAAACACTGCAGAAAATGTCCTGACCTGACTCTTCTGACTTTTTTTCTGGAGTTGATGTGAGAAAACAGATTGACTGTCTCGTGGCTCCTGCAGGTTATTTGCAGTCATTATAGTTTTTTTGTTTTTTGAAGAGGAGCTTGGGGTGGACGGTTGGTGTGGAGAATGCATGCTTCTCAATCCATAAATCTGAGTTGACATTCAGACTCTTGGTTAAGGGTAAGCTTAGGGAAAGATTGTGGCTTTTATTACATGTAATCAAACTGTGTGTCTGTAATTAACCCTTGAACAAGGGATCACAGTTGCTAACTTAACTAAATTATCAATAATATTACAGCTACTGTTGCAATTTATTTGTAAAAAAAAAAAAAAAATTCTGTTTCTTGACATAATTTTACTATTTTCCCCTTTAAATGAAGTAATGAATGGACCTCTCAGCACATGGGAGGGCAACCACTGGTGTCCTGCATTCCTTGATCCCACAGTTCCTCTGCTGTTTCTAAGGAAACTCAGCCAGCAGAGACTATGACAGTCTGTGAATTTCAACAACCCTCAGCAGCAAAGCATTTGATTCAGCCCTGGTAGCAGCCTCTGTAAAGGAAAAAGATGGTTATTGGGTTAGTTGGAGGCTGTGTGAGGCAGAAACAGGTTTCCATGAGAAAATTCCTGTCATATCAATGTCAGTGATGTCAGGGTGTCTCTGTTTACCAAATGTGACATCAAGAATAGGCATGAGGCCCAGTGGTGGAAGGTAAATAAGTAGTACTAAAGAGAATGCAGCTATTTACACTCAAACCACAATCGTGGCCTAAGCCTAACCAAGTCGAAGATTTTCCTAAATGATCATACAGCAAGTGAAAACAAAAGTAAAAATAGTATACCAATAATGGGAAAGAAAGTCAGAAATATAGTTTCATATGGGATTCAAATTTCAGTGTCTTGAGAGAAAGTCGTGTGATGGAGCTCAGCACAATTCCTATCTTTTATAAAAAAAAATAAATAAAATTCTTCATGTCCATGTAGACACATGATACTAAAACTTTGTGTCCATGAACACGAGTCAGTACATGCCCCCCAGCTTGGTTAGCTGCTTAACGGTTCTCAGGCGTCCTTTGGAGGAGTAAGTTGCCGAACCCATTTTTCTGGTTCCAGTCTGGATTGTGCTGAAGTCCTTTGAAAGAAGTGTACTTATATTGACACACTTTGAGCTATTCTAGTGGTTGTCTGATTTTTAGTTAGCGAGGTAGCCAGTGTTTCTGTAACTCAGACTAACATGTTACGTAGCACTAGCTACGAATGGGCTAACCTAAGGCGATCAATCTCGTGTAGCTCAGTCTTCCCCATTTCCAGTAACCATGGCTATGGCTACTAACCCCACCACAGAGTCAGAAACAAAGGCCAAAGAAGCTGAATCCCACCAATGCCCCGCATCATGCAGTGCCTTCGTTTCTGGCAGGAACCCTCCATATCTGATGTGCATCATTTGCATGGGCACTAAACGTGCTGAGCCATGCTGGCTGGCCCATAAAGTTGTTCCCACTGCACTTTGATGCCAGAGAATTTCCTGGAAAAGAGGCTAAGAGTCCCAGTGGCCAGAACCCCTGCCTGTCAGCCGCTAATACTACTACATCCATCGGCCATGAGCAACATCTCCTCAACCAAAATGAGGGCAAGCTGTGTGGCGATGCCTCCGTGACCTAGATCACATGGATGAGGATGACTTCACCTTCCCTGCCCAGTAGTCCAGGACTCCCAGCGGGGCCAAAGTTGTACCCCGAGATGAAAGCAACTTGTATGTGGTCTGTAAATAGACTGCTGCCAAGTTAGGCAGGCAGCAGTCCAGGATACTAAAAGGGCAAAACATGACTTGCACAATGGCAAGAGGCTCCAAGCAGCCTTACCACCAGCAAAACAACTTCTGCTAGAAGATCCTGTTTGTATGAAAAAAAAGTCATTACCAGTCAAACCCTTTCAAGAACAAGCTTCCTACAAAAGGCTGCTCTAAGCTGGAGATCCACGGGATGTGTAAACTGGGATTGACCAAACCCCTGGTGTCAGAGCCTTCAGTGGCTTATCACCTTCACCTTAACTGCAGATCGATTTCAGCTTCTTCAAACGTATGAATGATCAAGTGATCCAAAGACGTACAAATATCTCCCTGAATGCAGGTCAAACTGCTATGTGCAAATCAGGTAGAGCCAATCCCAGAGTCATCGGACGAAGACGGGGAACACCATCGCATGGCCAACACACACTCACGCATACATTCACACCTGACCTGGAATCAAACCCGGATGGCCTAGGAATTAAATCTAAGGCGGTAGGCTGGCGATGTCTGAATTTCTTCCACTGGTGCAGTCTGTTCACTCATTTCCAGATTTAGGTGCGTTGTTTAGACAACTATGCTAGCACACAATATGGGCACTTTCAATGCACATGTAAAGCAGCCTATACTAAAGCATGTAGTGAACGCATGGCGTCGAGGCGTTTTGATTGTTGTTGTTTTTTCCCAGTCAGTAGCATACTCCATAACGTCAGCTCACACATCGTGAACACGGCAATTAAGATATAATCGTAGACGATACATATCTCACACCTCTAGTAACAAAGTATTTGTACTTTGTTACTTCCTACCTCTGGCTGACACACATCACAGGGAAACAGGACACAGGAAGCAGAACAAAACTCAAAACATGAGAGACAAGAGACTGTCAAAATAAGACAGGAAGAACTAAGAATTCCAAACAGAGAATGAATATGGGCATTATGAGGGCAAGGAAAACAGAAACTATTGGGATAAACACAATCATTAAAGAAACCAGGCAGCAAAGGAACCAGAAGCAAATGTGAGAAAACACAAGAATACAAAGAAGCTATAATCAAGAAGAGAACGCAGGTAAGACCTAAGAATATACATGCAGGAGAGAAAACTCCAAACTCTGCTATCAAAGAACCAGGGATTGCATTAAGTAACCAAAAAAACAAACAAACCCAGGATCAGGGTTGAAGTTTTGTATTATTCTGATGACTAATGGACAAACTGGAAAGGATTGCATGTGAGGGCCCGGCAAAGTCTGGGACAAATGGTGAAAGTCACTCTCGTTGGAATCACCTTATCTTAATTTTACAATAAATTCAAAAAGCTTATTGCTTCTGATGCTCAGGGGCTTCCATTAAACTAAAAATGTAATAAACAGAAGAATTTGATTTTGATTTTTTGGTGGGTATCTAACAGAACAGTTTCATTGCACAGTGAAATTCACAGAAAAGTAGCATCTTTATCAGTTTAGGATTTTGTTTATGCTTAGGATTCCCGCATAAAGTGAATTTTCAGTCTCAAGCTTCTCACCCTAAAACTAGCCTACACAAAAGAAGGCAGATCCATCAGTGTAAGCAGCATTAAGGACAGCTTTGTGTCACCTATAGAACTGTAGACCTTTATAATGAAGACAATACGTTGAGCTTTTACTTTTGTTCATGTCCAGTTATATCACAACTACAGAGAATGCTAGCTAGGCATGCTAATATTAGCTGCTCATATTAAAATAGAAACCCCAACCTCACATAGCATTATAGCATGTATAAGTGTTTAATAAAGAGCAGCTGTAAAACTTTGCCTCTGTATGACTGGGTAATACATGCTGTATTATAACTCTTCAGTATGGGCTAAACTGTTGTGCTGTAGTTTGTGTTGTGTTGTACTATTTGTGTAGTTTGTGTGTTTTAAGTACCACTCAAGAGAGCAAAGGTAACCTTTAAAGGGTAAATGATACGACACATACATCGATCTCTAAAGTTTCTCTGGTGATTATAGCACAAAACATTATACTTTGTATCTGACAGGAAACAAAAATGGAGCCTATTCAGCACCACCCATAATTAGTTTTAATTGTATACAGCTGTGCACACCTCCTCCACTTTCTTTGTGCATTTATTGTCAGTTTAATATCAGTATTCAACAATAGCCTGTGAGTATTTTTAGTTTATCTGACGTAATCTAAAGTCTAAAGTTCGGGGGGGCTTGTTTTCTAACTTTAGAACTTTATGTATATTTTGGAATATTTTGATCCACTGTTTCCTGTTTACTCAGTTAAAACAGCAGGATTTATGACATTATTTTTTATATGTAGAAGGAAGCTAATACCTCTGTTCATTCATAAGGTCTGCGGTCTGTTCTTTGCCTCGAAATAAATGTTTCTTGCTTTCACTTCACTCCTGGCTTTTGTGACTGTCTGCAGTTTTTAGGAGCAGCATGAGCCTCAAACCGGGTTCATGTTAGACCTGCACACCTGCCTGAAACTGAATTTCCTCTAACTCAGCTCTTGCAAGACTCCAAGAAATGAACTGGCCAGTATTTCCTCCTGTGTGTCATTTGAGTAAAATGGGAAATAACAGAAGCAACTAAAATGTGATCATCTGGAAGTTAAAGCATGTCAACAGATCGAGTCTTTAAAAAGGAGCATCCTGCAGTTTGTTCCTCAAAGCTCCATCTGTTTCTGCAATATAAAATAATAATTAAAATAATAACAAAAAGCTTACAGCTTATGGAGATTTACTGCTATGTTGACCAACACAGTTATAACCTGCCATATCCCCAACTGTTTACGAAGAATACTTTATGTTTATAAAATTTTGTAACGTTTAAATATTGTTTAAATTAATTTTGTCATCTCTTACTTGTGCAGAACCTTTTAGCCTCTGTTACTTCCCTGATTTAATAAAATGTCACATTGATTGTTACCCGTCCAGTGTAAGGCTGGAAAACATTTGGCCAGAAAAGCTACTCCAACTGCAAATAGTTAGACACAAATACCATGTTAACTATCATAAAACGTTGCTTTAAATAGACTAGAAGAGACTAGATAGGATGCCTTTATTTGTCATTGTACAGAATGCACAGTGAGACTGGAGACTGTCCAACTTTTTTGTCGTGAGACTTAAAATCTCAGCTGCAAATTTCATCCATGATATAGTGCACTTCAGAAATCTTGCATAACACAACCAGAGGTCATAACACATCCATCAGTCAAGACTGTCATGCACTGCAGCCGGTCTGTTTTTGGAAGAGAAAAAGCACTGAGATGGAGCCAGTAGGAAGTCTTTTGTGAGTCTAACACTCATTTCAGTGTCTCACCCATGCAGTGGCTTATCTCCCAAGCCCAAACAGCAGGATTAAAATATAAATGAAAGCCTATCAAAACCATATGTGAGACTTCAGTTCCTCAGCCTAAACTGTAAATATGTTAGAGATGCATTGTTAAATACCTCATTGATGCAGTATTTGAATGTGAGCTTCAACATCAATGGAGCTACTGCTTAACAAGAAATGCTTTGTGTGCATGGTCCCCTTGTTTCTCCTCCCTCCAATGCACCGATGTACCTGAACACCTGGGGACGCGAGCAGGAACTCTGTTGAATTTGTTTCTGTGTCCTTGTCCACGTCTGCTGTTCTGCAATAAAACAAGATTAGTGTATAATAAGCTTCCGTCTGCGCTGTGATCGTGTAGGTGGATGTAGCTCTGCTGAAGTGTTTTCTAAATGAAGTTCCCCGTGCACAGATTTATGTTGGATTTATCCAGAAATGGCAGCATTGTTGTGTCCTTGGCCTTAAATGTGTTGCGGATGTTTTGCTGTTTCAGATGACCAGCGTGTAATTCTGTATCAGCGGTGTATCCGACTCATTCGCTGGTGAATACAGCAAGACCCACACAGGGGGCAGGTGAGTAAACAAGCGCACAATTTGAACACGGCCTCGAAAAGTTGATTAATGAGTAAATAAATAAAAACTGACTTGTTGCAAAGTTCTTCTTCCCCTGATTGGCCAAACATGGAAATAAAAACACAGCTTTAATGCCGGCATGACTGAAGCGGCACACCAAACAAAAACAAGGCCATGTTGAAAAAGCCCTAACAATCAACAATTTAGCCGATTTTTTGTGAAATATGTTATTTTAATGCTATTGACGAATTCATTTAAATTCTTGTCCTATCCCATTAGTGTGTGAATTCTTTGTTGAATGTAATGTCCTGATTATTTCTGATTACTGGACACACACATCATGGACATACCTCCCACTGTCAGTAAGTGCTCTTTTTTGCTTCCTTCCTTTGCCGTGTCGCACAAACCGCTGAAACAACGATGAATAATGAGAGTGGAGCAGTGCTCTCCTACCCCCTGTCATCCTCTGCTTTCATGAGACTCATTTTACCAGAAGCAGCTCAGTGGAAAGAGCCATAAACTGTGCCCAAATTGTAAAGGAGGTGAATTAGTAGCCCCCATACGGAGTTTGAAGTAGGTCAGGTTGCCTTGTCTGATCGTTTTACACGTCACCTTGTATGAAAGAGACTACCACCCAGGCATAAGTCATCTCCTTAAACTGCTGAGCTGTGCATTTTCCCTCCTACTGTATTACACGTGTCCAGAGGTGACTCTGACATGGAGGTTAAACTCAGACTTTCTGTTTGTTTCTATAACAATCAGTGTTACCGACACTAATACACTGCTCAAAAAAATAAAGTGAACACTCAAATAACACATCCTAGATCTGAATGAATGAAATATTCTCATTGAATACTTTGTTCTGTACAAAGTTGAATGTGCTGACAACAAAATCACACAAAAATCATCAATGGAAATCAAATTTATTAACCAATGGAGGCCTGGATTTGGAGTCACACACAAAATTAAAGGTTAAAAACACACTACAGGCTGATCCACCTTTGATGTAATG
>JAMQGT020009811.1:0-10395 GCA_024447675.2 Pterophyllum scalare | reverse complement strand
ATGTCTCTTAGCTTCTTCTGCTGGAAGCTGATACATTATCATTTCAAATTAACACAACATGGACCCATAGATTCTGAAAACTGTTAAAAGCATTAATAGGGTGAATTCTTTATTTGAATTTTACGTCTAAATGTGGTCTCACGTTTTAATAACACTTCAGTGATGGCTCTTTCTACCTTCAGGAGTCTCAGGCCACCAAGGATGTGGTCATTTCAAATAAAAGGCTGCTCCACAATAAGACTTGAAGCTGTAACAAATGGCTGAGCTCTGAGAGCATTGCTGAGGAGACAGCTATATTTGTGTTTCTTCCAAATAAGTACACCCAGGAGCACAAGAGCTCAAGTATCACATTTCTATTGAATATATAGGCCTATTTTATAGGGTGTCAAGTCCTCAATATTTGGCTCCTAAAGCCCTCTTCCCTTCTTTGCCACTCCAGTGTCATCTTTCAACAAGGAAAGAATGCAAACTACTACACATCATGTAAAATGATCCCCTCGTTCTCGCATATGGGGAACAAACACTTGACTTAAGGGAAGGTCAAGCTGCAAGCCGCTCCTTGTCTTCAATTCATCTGTCAGGGCACACAGCACAACAAGACCATTTTAAGAAAGGGTTTAAAAATACATCCTTGCCCTCGAGACAACTCGAGTGCTTGCCCTGAAAAACCTGGAGACACAAATCTAATCACCTGTTCGCTACGGATTCCACATCAGATGATGGAAAGTTTATTGTCTCGAAGACAAATGCACCATGACGAGTTATGAAGCACAATATCAAGGGCTTCAAAAGCTTGTAGCTATGGCATGAGAGAAACTAGAATAGGTGATGGTCTGCTGTCAAAGGTGCTCCTTCACTCAGACACAGACAGTTGACTTGTCAACAGCAGTGGCTCAGCCTTAAGATAAAGGTGTCTGTAAACTTTGACTTTCATCTGCAGGAATAGGAGATGAGAAGCTCAGCGTCTGATTGGTTACAGTGTCAAAAATGCAGCCATGCAATCTGATATGAAGAAAAACACAAACAGTGAAATAAAAAATGTGATACAAAAAGGCATTAAAGTGACAGTAGCGGTGGATAATAGGATGGATGGGCTGTATCTATGTGTGTGTGTGCAGAGTCCTCAAACCCACCCCACACAAAAACACATAAAAACAGTTTGTCCTCTTTCTGTTTGTATCCTACATCCATCAGGGAAGACAAACAGACTTTAGGTTGTTTATATGAGCAAGCTGCAATGCTGATCGTGGAGTTTTGAGGTAAAACAAACATACAATAGTAATTGATGTGAATTTAAAGAGTGACACACTGATAATGAAGCAAGCCAGACAGTAGGGGATTTTTAGAAACTTGACACTGTTTCCCCTCCATAAAACTCCCATCAAGTAACATATACCACTGTCTGCAGTATACTGTATACTTCTGGGCCTGTGTGGATTAGAGAAAAATCCAAGATAAATGCAAACTTGTGCACCCACTGCTTGTTTCTTAAAGTCATACAAATGTATGCTCTACAATCTTTCCACTCTGGAAAAAGAACAGTTAAAAAAAATAATTAAAAGCCCAAAACTACCATGACATTCATGCCCATATATTTAAACTTCTGACCACAACTGTAATTGATCATTACTTTTTTAAAGATATTTAATTATTTAATTTTAATCTTATTGTTTTATGTGTTGAAATCATTACACACTTGTATTTGACCTACAAATGATATAAAATCCATGATATGGTCCATATCACAAGTAATAAAATATAACAAACTCAGACCATTGTCTCAAAAAGTTAATTGGAAATGCTGATCCATAACTTCATCTCCTCTTGTTTGTATGCACTGTTTTCCTGTCTGGCTAAATCATCAATTAGTTGCCTCCAATCTGTATGAAATACTAATAAGGCTTTTAACTCACTCACATAAATCTTCATTTATCACCTCACTTTTAAAGTCTTACTTTTATGGCCTCATGGGGGGAGGCACCCACCTCCATAATGGAACTGCTCCACCCCTATTCTCCAAGCTGGGTTCAGCTGGGTTCAGGTCCTCAGATCGGGGCCTTCTTGTGATTTCACATAGTCATCTAGGGGGAATGTGGCTTCCAAATTTTAGCTCCAGAACTGTGGAACAGCTTACCACTCTCTCTTCGCACGCTTGACTCTGTGGCACCCTTTAAACCACAGCTTAAAGCTCATCTTTTCAGACAGGCAGTAGCATAGTGCTGATTGTGTTTTTGTGTGCCCACTTTGCCTTTGGCACGGGCTGGTTCTTATTGACTTGTCTCTATTAAGCACTCTGTCACTGTCTCCTGTCTCAAAAAGCATGATAAAAATAAATTTTACTTACTTAGTACTTAGAATAAATGACACAGGCTGCTGTCAGTTTATATCATTTTAGAATGGGTTTATTTTCAATGGTTTGATACATGTAAAAATCAGTTTCTTTAGAGGCTAATAATGAATTTAAACAAAATCATAGAAGAATGCAGTGAAAAAGAATGAATGAGAACACTGATACAAATATGTTACTCAAACCTTTGACTGGAGAAGCAATTTGTACAAAAATAGGAGGACTTGGGTTATTATAATGAGGTAATGAGATACTTTGGCGTGCAGCAGCATCATCATTCAGAGAGTATTAGTGAATTTCTGAGGTTTTCATAGCACAATACTACAGTATGTTCAGTTTTTGTTTGTTTTTTTACATTAACCACAGACATTAAACTCAGACAAAAAACTTTGCAGACGTAAGTATGCGTGAAACAAGGTGTGGTTATAGTTGGGGATTTCACACCACCTTTGTTTACAGGGGTTGGACAATGAAACTGAAACACCTGTCATTTTAGTGTGGGAGGTTTCATGGCTAAATTGGACCAGCCTGGTGGCCAATCTTCATTAATTGCACCAGTAAGAGCAGAGTGTGAAGGTTCAGTTAGCAGGGTAAGAGCACAGTTTTGCTCAAAATATTGCAATGCACACAACATTATGGGTGACATACCAGAGTTCAAAAGAGGACAAATTGTTGGTGCACGTCTTGCTGGCGCATCTGTGACCAAGACAGCAAGTCTTTGTGATGTATCAAGAGCCACGGTATCCAGGGTAATGCCAGCATACCACCAAGAAGGACGAACCACATCCAACAGGATTAACTGTGGACGCAAGAGGAAGCTGTCTGAAAGGGATGTTCGGGTGCTAAACCGGATTGTATCCAAAAAACCTAAAACCACGGCTGCCCAAATCACCCAAATGTGCACCTCAACTCTCCTGTTTCCACCAAAGCTGTCCGTCGGGAGCTCCACAGGGTCAATATACACGGTCGGGCTGCTATAGCCAAACGTGCCAAACGTCGGTTTCAATGGTGAAGGAGCACAAATCTTGGGCTGTGGACAATGTGAAACATGTATTGTTCTCTGATGAGTCCACCTTTACTGTTTTCCCCACATCCGGGAGAGTTACGGTGTGGAGAAGCCCCAAAGAAACGTACCACCCAGACTGTTGCATGCCCAGAGTGAAGCATGGGAGTGGATCAGTGATGGTTTGGGCTGCCATATCATGGCATTCCCTTGGCCTAATACTTGTGCTAGATGGGCGCGTCACTGCCAAGGACTGCTGAACCATTCTGGAGGACCATGTGCATCCAATGGTTCAAACATTGTATCCTGAAGGCGGTGCCGTGTATCAGGATGACAATGCACCAATACACACAGCAAGACTGGTGAAAGATTGGTTTGATGAACATGAAAGTGAAGTTCAATATCTCGATTGGCCTGCACAGTCACCAGATCTAAATATTATTGAGCCACTTTGGGGTGTTTTAGAGGAGCGAGTCAGGAAACGTTTTCCTCCACCAGCATCACGTCATGACCTGGCCACTATCCTGCAAGAAAAATGGCTTAAAATCCCTCTGACCACTGTGCAGGACTTGTATATGTCATTCCCAAGACGAATTGATGCTGTATTGGCCGCAAAAGGAGGCCCTACACCATACTAATAAATTATTGTGGTCTAAAACCAGGTGTTTCAGTTTCATTGTCCAACCCCTGTACATACAGTGATTGACCTGAAAGGGTCTACCCACACAACCTCCTGGGGCCCTCTAAAAGAGGTCTAACTTTGCTGGATGGGATTGAGTTTTTTTCTTCTTCTCAAAGAACAAACATGTCATCTCGTTCTTTCTCCTCCTCCAAAATCCATGGCTCACTGCCAGAGCTCTGGCCTAACATCAGCACCAAGAACCCATTCTGCACAACCAAAGCGCCAGACTGACAAAAACGGCAGCAGCAACAAGAATCACTTTTCCTCCAAAAGCCTTCCATGCCTGGAGCAGAGAGAGGTTTGAAACCCCCTGTGGCCCCAAAAGTGTCAAGGGATGCAGAGAGACTGACCCATCCACACCTGAGACCCTGACAAGTGAGTCAGGGTGTGAAGTGAATCCCTCACCACCTCAGCCCTGGTCTGCTGACACAGACGACCTTGAAGACTTTTGGTACGTCGCAGATTTTTCACCCGAGGTTGGACTGGACATGGCCACTCTTCTGAAACCATCACATCCCCAGAACCACAGAATGTCCTGTCATATTGGACAGGGCAAATACTGTCACTCTCTCCCTCCAATATCCTGATTTAAAACCAGCAAAACCTTTCATGTGGCCGGGCAGTACCAAATGTTTTCGTGGAATAGTGCTGTATATAATATTCAAATCCACCATCTGGCCCCGGTCATTTCTGTGTGAACTTTGCATGTTCTCCCTGTATCTGCGTGGGTTCTCGCTGGGTACTCCGGCTTTGGTGTTTTGCTTTAGTTATTTAGTTTTACATTCTCAAATGAGCTCATGAATTTGGTGAATAATTCAGACACTCATAATCATGTTAGATTATTGTCTGGTTGAAAAGTATAAAAACTGTCTCCTTCAGCTGAAAACCAGAGATAAGACTAAATATGTCAGTATTTATTTTTATTATTAATATTAAGTCATATTGGAGATCTACAAAATACAAACATCTTGAAACACGAAGCGTGCCAGATTCAGATCTGATTTGAATTACATACAGTAGAAACACATTTCTATTTAAATTCTTTAAATAGTTCTTAATTTTTCTCAAAATGTTAACATGAAATACATGAATCTCTTTACTTGTGAAGACAGAAGTTATTGGCTCAGTTTCTTGATTTTAAAAATCTAACCTATGTGTCTCTCAAAGTCTGTGGAAACAGTACAGTGCTAATGCAGTCACAGTTCAATGACCTAATTCTACCCTTGAGGCTTGTTTTTAAATAAAACAGCTGAAAAAGACATTCTTTAGTGCAACCTCCAAACACCAGCCTCTTAAAGAGGTTTCAAATTCTTCAAAGTGGGCTTGACAACCATTTTACCACACCAGGTCTACTTTGGTCTGGAAGACTGGTAACCTCTGAACTTGTAACAACTTGTTAGCTCGTACTGCTGTCATACTGCAGCTATGAAAGCGCAATTTTCCTTACAACAACTGTCCTAATCTAACAAACATTTATAAAATATTTCTTTGTAGAAACAATAAAATATAAGCAACAAGAGAATCAAAGCAAGGAGGGGCAAGACAGTGTAATTAGCTCTGCCTATAGTGTAGCTGTGTACTCAGTTTGTTAACTTTTGGGGTCATCTTTCTTCCATTAAGTTCCATGAGGACTTTTTGCACGTTTTGCATGTTGCAAGTTTTTTTGCACATGCTGTTGATTGATATTTCATGCTGAGTGTGTCTATCTATCTATCTATCTATCTATCTATCTATCTATCTATCTATCTATCTATCAGCTGCTACAACTGAGGGCACCTCGTTCAGTACCGCTGTACTGTTCCATCAGTGACTAGATTGATGTGTGGGTGAATGGAAAGGATCCTCTTTCTGTGTGGGAAACTTCACACCAACCCACCCACCCACACACACACACACAAAGAGAAGGTCATTCATTTCTTTAATTAAATAAATAAAAAAATACTTGTAACAGTTTTTGGTCTCTCCTAAATGATCAGTCAAATAAAATTATTTGCAAAATATCGCTTTTGTGCGTTTAAATGCTGTGAAACATTCTTGTTCAGCAGTTTATTCACTTTTCATAGAGGTAACTTGACAACACAGTAAGTAGGACTTGAATTGGTGTAATAAATCTGGTACTGTGATTACTCTAAGCAAAGGTGTATTTTAGGAGTGCAGGATCTTTTTGGAAAATTGTTCCAAGAAAATTGCTATATTCCCATTTCATGTACTTATGCACCTTACCTTTCAGCTTTGAGAATTAAGAACTACTGCAGGTTACAAAATGGTTTAAGGACATTTGTCAAATAAAATGTGCTACATTGGTGCCTGCTTACATCAGTGAAGACTCTGATACTAAACAATATATGTTGGCTGAGACCAGTCTCTGCTGTCATAAGGTTCCATAGCTGAGATGATGTTGTAGCCAAGAGTTTTTTTTTTTTGATGCACAATTTGTTTAGTTAAAAATACACTAGTAACCTAGCCACACCTTCAGGTTTTTGACTAAATTAAACCTAATTAAAAACAATGAAGTTATATGAACAAGCAAAGCCACCAGGTCTGTGGGAAGACGCACATTCTCACACATGCACATGCACAGCGGGGGTGGGGTGGGGGTGTATCACCACTTACTTTCACTTACTTTTATGGCCTTACGGGGTCAGGCCCCCACCTCCGTGAACTGCTCCACCCCTATTCTCCAAGCTGGGTTCACATGTCCTCAGATAGGGGCCTTCTCTTGATTTCACATCATTGTCTGAGAAGATTTTAGCTTCCAAACTTTAGCTCCAGAACTCTGGAACAGCTTACCACTCTCTCTTTGCACCCTTGACTCTGTGGCATCATCTTAAAAATCAGTTTAAAGTTTGTGTGTTCAGACAGGCATTTGGATAGTGCTGATTGTGTTTGGCTTTTTTTAATTGATTGCTGTGATTGCTCCTTGTCTCAAAAAGCACAATAAAATAAATTTTTACTTACTTAGTAATTACAGTAAATGACACAGACTGCTGTTACTTTTTTTTTTTTTAAGATTGGCTTTATTTGCAAAATCAGCTTCTTTACAGGTTAAAGATGCATTAAAAGAAAATAGCAGAGGCAATGAATGAAAGTGAAAACTGATACAATTACTCAAATATTTGACTGGATAAGCATTTTGCACAAAAATAGGAGACCCCCAACCCACCCCCCAATCATGACCTGTCTCTTGCTTCCTGGCTGCAGTCTAACTAGCCCAGCACATCTGTGGATCCTAAAATACTTTAAGAAATTGCTGAAATTCTTTGGGATCATGTCTCATTAGTCTAAAAACTGCCTTTTCTTTTTTCTTGTTTTATAAATGTAGTAAAATTAAATCTCTTCCCAACTAAATAGAATTAAATAGTCTAACATTGTTTGCTACTGCTTAAAATAAGAGAATATAATGAAGAAACCTTGTGAAAATTACAGGCAATAAACAAATGCGATAAACCTTTAATTACCTGCTATAATAAAGTTGTAAGCAAATATTATTTGTCAGGAATTGTAACTTTTTCTGTCAAGATGTTTGTTTTTTCCCATTTATTATCCCCTCATTTGTAGGTGTCCACAGTAACTGAATTTTTGATGACTGTATATATAGTTAAATAAGCTCATAAACACATGTCTAACTGCACATTGTCACTCATAACCCATTTGTTCAATATTAAATACTGCTTATGAACTAGGGGGTGTTAAAGGGTAATTTTGTCACATTAACTGAGTCCTTTTGCCAAGATATTCGCCCTTAGGTTGCTATAATGAGATAATGTGATACTTTGGCCAGCAGCATCATCATATTGAGTATTAGTAAACCTTTTGAGGTTTTCATGGCATAAAACTGCACTCAGAGTTTTCTGATGTAAATTATGATTATGGAGCATAAGGTGTTCTGTGATTGGCATTTGTTTTGACAAAACTTCAAAGCAACATTTGTTTGGCATCTGCTTACCAGACACATACATCTAGGGCAGAGGAAATTAAAGTGCTATAAATATAAGTATTGCTCTGCTTTCCTTCTGCTATTGTCTCTTCCTGCAATGGATCAAATCTAATTAAGAGTGGGATTTCATAAAACATAGACCCCAGTGCGTGTTTCTGCTATCATGAGGTATCACCATTTTCACAAGTTCTTAGATTAACAGCTGTTAGGCCCAGTTGTGCTCCTTTGTCACAGGAAAGACTTGCAAGGCTTCAGCAACAGAATCCCAGAGACATATGAGAGCTTCTCCACGTCTAAACTCAGATCCTCTGCAGTGCCAAGGTGCATTAAGGAGATTATTGTAAAGACCAAAACAATGTCTGAACTTCAGTAACTGATACACTTGCCAGGACAATATTTACACAAGGTTAAAAAAATGCCGCATTGCTAGTGTCTTCATTTATTTATACACGTAAAGCAGATAAAGCAAAAAGTCTTCCTCCTGTTTGACAGTGTGTATTGTGTGGCATCTTTACTGCACCCATAAACTAGATTATGACTGGACAAATGTGTTCTGTGCTCTCTCTCACACACATCTTACTGCTTTAGCACCCATTAGTTTCTATTTTAAACATATAAATTATACTGAGTAATATTTTAATGAATGTCAAGGGAAAACAAAACCACACTAATAACTAACTACTGAAGCTTATACAATCTGGTAATGACACCAGTGAGGATAATTCACTGACTTTCTATGCGCTAATTAACTATAATGTGTTATTGGCTCTTAATATTATTTCCCATTTAAATTAGTATCATTGCCTAAAACATGCCTCTGTAAGCAAGATATTCAGAAAATGTAAAATCTAAAAAGTGAAAGGTTAAATGTGTGAAAGTGCCTGTTGATCAGTGACGAAAGATGCCAGAGAACAGACTGGAGGCAAAAATAGTCAGGGAAACAGCGTAAAATGACCTGACCAAATAAAGGAGGTCATTTCTGCTTAGTGAACACTGATCTCTCTATATAAGAAGGAAGGCTGGACACCCCCAAGGACTGCCAAGCCTCCAGTCAAGGTGAGTGAGTTACAGTCTTTTATTAGCAGGAGAAGAGCCAGCAGCTTAATGAACAATGCAGGGCACGATCATTTACTGCCAGACACAGGACAGTTGTGTTTATGCCAGGACTTTACTGAAGACCAAGTTCCTTTTTATTACAGAATAGTTTATTTACAGCTATTAATTTGAAGTATTTGTCTTTTTTTTTTCCTTCAGAACCCTCACAGGACCATCAACAGCTTTGTTTTTTCTGGAGGGAGGGGAAAAGGTAATTGCTTTCTTGCATGAGAGTTTCATTTTGTCAAAAGACAAAATAGCTAAGTGTTCATTTAGCCTCATGTGGGATGGTTGACAAATCAATTAACATAGTTTATGATGTGATTCTCACTTTATTAACATGTCCGCATCATTAAATAGAGAAGAGAATTTGTTAATTTTGTTTAGCGTCACTGCCTTTTAACCCTTCCATATTTTAAGATTCTGGAAGTCTTAGGACCAACAGAGGTTATGCACAGATTGATGTATTTGTTACAAAGTATTTTTAATACAGTCCAGCTAAAGCAGCAATGTAGATTTGTCTCTGTTCTTCATATGAGTGAAACATCAACCACAGCAAGATTCTTTTTCCTTGTGCAGCAGTCTTTTACCATCATGAGTGCACATTAGAGAAGAAATAATGCCTGGAAAAAAAATAAAGATTATTGTCTTGTTTTACTTACTTGCAGTAAAGGGCCATCATGAGTGGAGATGCGGAGATGGAGTGCTTTGGCCCGGCGGCCATTTACCTCCGGAAGCCAGAAAAGAGAGCGCATTGAAGCTCAGAACACTCCATTTGATGCTAAAACAGCATACTTTGTGACGGATGCAAGTGAAATGTACCTCAAGGGGAAACTTACTAAGAGAGAGGGCGGCAAAGCCACCGTGGAGACTCTGTGTGGGAAGGTGAGAGTGGCCACACTTGAATCTGTGCTGAATCTGCTGAATTAATTTTGAAGTAAAAAATGCTGAAAAAAAATTATGTTTATTGTAGTGTAAATATAATAGAGTAGAGCTGCATGAGCCTGACTACTAGAGTGAGTGAATGCAAATATTTGAGTGCAACAGCCGCACTGATGTACTGATGCTGGTGTGCCCTCATTCAACACTGAATGAAGACCTGGGAGTGTATGCATACTGTTATTAAAAAGTAACTAAGCACAAACTCATTTCCAGCTAAAGCAAGTCAGCATAGCAGTAAATTTATTTTATGGGAATAAGGGATAAGGGAAAAGCTAAACTAACTGTCTTTGCTTGTTTAATAATTTTAATAAGTGAAGTCCACTTCAGTTCGCCCACTGCATGCTCATTTCTATGTCTGCATTAGACTGCCACTGTGAAAGAAGACGAAG
>JAMQGT020009810.1:0-14824 GCA_024447675.2 Pterophyllum scalare | reverse complement strand
GCTGTGTAAGTTGTGCCTTTCGTTCAGTTACGTATTGCTTAGCGCTCCCTGTAGTGAGGGCAATTAAAGACAGACTGTGACCCAGAGTGTACAACGTCTGCACGACCACGTAGAAGACCAGCTACAGACAAAGGAAAAAATAATTTTTGTTATATCACTGATGTATGTATATCACAACATCCTCATACAACATAGGGTTGTAGTACGAAGGTTTTGGTGCTGCGGTGGTTATGACTCATTTTTTGCTTATTTACTAACTTTTTCAGAAAAGGGCATTCATTACATTTCAAGGCGGGCAGTGGATTATGAAGAAACTGAAGCTATGGCTATGATGTGTGAAGCTATGGCATATCCCATGTCACAGGCAAGAGGTCCCAGGTCTGAATCCTGGATGAGCCCCCAGACGGTTTAGCTCATGAGCCATGGCAAATAATGGGGAAGGCAAAAACTGAGCTCAAAATATACAAATTCATTAACTTTATAAGGTGTGTTTGTCAATGTTATCTGTGTGTCAGCAGCTGGATGAGTGTTTGAACGTTAAGGCCTCAGATCCGTGACCCCTTGGCATCCTTCCCTGACAGCTGATGAAGGGTTGATGGAAGTTTCGGGCTGTGAAATCAGTCGCTAAAGGTGTGATTGGTCTGGCCACGAGCTGACACAAGATGCAAACAGGAAACTGAGAATGTTCACCTTCAAAGTAAAAGTTGTGCTTAATTGCTACAACCAGCACATTTCTAAAGGTCCAACTTTTACGCTGAAGACAAATGGTATCTGTTGGTGTAGTATTATATACCTCATTGTAACCAATGTCACACTAGCAGCTGCAAGCAACCACCTGCCAACTAGTCAAACATTACACACTTCTTCCAAGTGACCAGTGGTTACCGGGGGGAATCACTCTCTAGGATGGAGCTTTAGTAATTCAGTTCACGGCGAATGCAAGCAACCTCCAGAAGCCACTCACAACCAGTCAGTCTTGCGATGTACACATTTTCCCTCTGGTCGCCAAAAGGTTGTTGATCGACGTGTAGGTCCGTGAGACTGGGGCCTAATTGTATGGCTGCATGGTTTAAAACATAAAATAATGATGTTGAAGCCAAACCAAACAAATAGCATGGTGCTAGGTGGATGAATTTGCAATAATTAACTCAAAGTGTAAAACACTGGGAAAAGATCTGTTGCAGTTTTTAACAGAACTTACTTTTTAAGTTATGAGGAATCAAAATACTGGGACAAACAAAGCATCAAATTTCAGGTCTTGTAATTAAGAAAATTTTCACAGTTTGAGGGTGACATTTTGCATAGTTTTATTACAAACACTAAGGCAAACGTGCAAAATGATCATCTGATTCTTAGGGGGTCAGGCGGAACTTTTCGCAGATTTGGTTGAGTTCATACGGAACGACCGTCTTCAGAGGGAGATTTGTTTGGGCAGTGTGAGAGAGAGAGCGCAGCACACTGTGAGACAGAGCCTAACACTGGGTGTCTCACACCAAAAAATGTGAGAGTTGGCAACGCTGCATCAACAGCTGTCAAACTACAGGGCAGTGCAATCACAATAAATCCCTTTAGTTTAATAGAGATTTGAGTTCTGGACAAATATATGCAGTATGTGGCTGAATAAACAGTGATAAACTAACTTTTCCATCCTTTAAACAAACTGTATGAAATGCTGATCAAAGCTGGTCTTTCTTCTATACACAGAAAACAATAACTTGGGCTCCATGGAAACAGCGCTTTGAAATTTGGTGTAGACGCAGGTGACGACGATGAAGTGTGTAATCGTTTTGGTGGTGAGATCAGATTTAGTTCATTCCTGGAAAACTCCTGTGTTAGGGCTGCCATAACAGAAAACACAACCCACAATAACATAACTGTGCTAGAGTAGTTCAATAAAATGGTAAAACAATGTATGTATGTACGTATGTGACGATAAACTTTATCAACTTTATCATTCCAACTGCAGAATTTGCTCTGGGGACGTTCACTGCTCTGCGTTTAAATTGGGGGCAGAGGTGGAGAGAGCAGGAGATTAACAGAGACAGAGTGAGAGAGACGGAACAACACAATGGATGATTCAGCAGCGCTATTCGTGACCCAAAACGGGCCAAACAAGCGAACAAACAAGTGAAGCTGCGGTCACACGACAGCAGCCAAAAAATATGAACACAGTGGAGGGCAGGCGTTTCAATTCACGGCTAAGACGCCCTCCACGTGAGAACGCAGCCTGTCATTAACCGACTGTGCGATTTCTCCCACGCATGGACTGATCCGAGTCACAAACATGAATCCCATCCCTTACCATATCCTTATGTTTGGACGCACTGAGGCGTGGAACCAAACACAGAACACAGAATCTAAAGAACTAGAAATGCTTCAGTGTCAAAGGCATGGACAAAAGGTACTGCGCAAAAAGGGCCGGAGAACCTGGGAATCCAACAGAGGCGAAAACGACCCCAACCGCAAGATACTAAGCTGGAAACGGACCAAAGGTAAGCCACGAGCTGCAAAAAGAGGAAATGATTTAACACAGAAAAAACAAAGACGCAACCTTTTGCTGCATTAAAAAAAAAAAGAAAAAGAAGAATAACATGGAAACAATTGAATATATTCTAGGCTCAACACACACTTTGTTTTAATTTGGAAATCAGCAATCCAGTATCTCAAATTATTATTATTACAACTCAAAAAATGTCCAAATTCTATTCTGCATAAATAAAAAGTATGTTAATCTATAGATTTAACAGTCAGCTGGGCTTCTTTTTGGCACGGCTTGTGTCACAGCTGAGGTGGTATTGAAGCCTGGTTTGCTTTGATAGTGGCCTTCACTCTGGGTTCTCATCTTCCTCTTTACAAAAATCCAGACTCTTTATGGGGTTCAGGTGAGGCAAGCTGGCTGACCAATCAAGCACCGTAATATTATAGTCAGCAAACCATTCTGTATTGGCACTGTGGCCAGGTGTCCTGCAGGAACAGGAAATCAGCATTTGCAAGAAGCTCGTTAGCACATGGAAGTCTGCCGGTAGATGGATGTGTTGATTTTGGACTTGAGTAAATCTGCCAAGGAGCTTATGTTTTTGGCAGCATTTGCGCGTGTCGTTGTTTGCCTGTTAACACAATGGCTCAATCCATAAAAAATTATCGAACGTCCACCGAGGTCATCAAGGCATCCTCATGATTTATTAGTCGAAAATTAACAAAAAGCCTTATAACTTTGAAACTATGATTCTTAAGTGTGGTGTGAACGGTCAACATATAGAAAGTACTGTATGAAGATTTAAAAATGTAATTTTACATTTGACCTCTGACCTCTCCTTCAAGGACAATAGATTGATCTGAAGGTCAAAGCCATAATAATAGAGCTTTATTTTTATTGAAATAATGTTTCTTACTTCCATTGTTTGTACTGACAACATATAGGCACATAGGGAATGATATGATTCTAAAATCATGCTACTTTGGACCTCTGACCTCTTGTTCAAGGTCAACTAAGGTCAACCTTTCAGAAAATGTGCTTAAAATTATACTGCCTTTCTTTGTATTGGCAGCATTTAGGAAGTGATACTGGCACATGGGGACTCTAAACATCACTGAGGAAAAAAGAGGATCACAGAGGATCCGTCCATTTCTTGTTTTCCTTATCCCAAAGAAGATGTCAAGACCGGAACAAAAACCCAAATGTCCACGTGGAACACCCATTACCACAAGACCTTAATGTGTGGAAAAGATCAGGTTTCCAGTATGGAGCTGGCAGCCATAAACCCTCAATCTTGGCATTTTTGGCCTCTATCACGTTGTTGTTGTTGTTTGTTGTGCCAGAAGTAGCCATATTAATTAGCACAAATTAGCAAGTATCTATCTCGATGCATTGGATGCACACATTTTGAGCGACTGAATTGAATACAGTACTGTTCACTGACAGTACTGGTGGTAAATACGTTGGAAGGTTACCTAGGCAACTGTAGTCTGGAGGCTGCATTGCCCATCACAGATGCCCCCTAATCTGTTAGCATACAGGAGAAGGGATTTAGTGTCTATAATGCTGCCAGCCACAAGGGGATGCTTCACTGTCTTTGTCAGCTGTTATCTCATTATGTACAACGACACTGCTAAAATAATAATGCTAATAATGCTAACATTTCCCATTAAATGAAAGGAATGTAATTAGTTGGATGCATTTAAATCGCAAACCAGCATGAAGCATCACAGCCTTTTCAGTGCATTTTACTGTGGACATGAATGTTTGTACTGACCTTCATGGGAAACGTTTGCAGAAATAAACCTTGTGCTGGCACTTAAGGAAAAAACAGTGACGCAAAACAAAATGTGAATTCCCATGAATATATTTCAAACCAACTTCACGACTAAAACAAACAGCAGAAAAGAACCAAAGCTGAATTGTTTCCGTTCTGCTGTATTTATCGCTCATTCTTAGGCAGTTATTTTAGTCCCTGCAGTCTTTTTCCCTGCAATACATGCGGCCTGACTTCTCTGTGACCTTCTGACCTGCTTTCAGCATGGATTGGAAAATGACTTGTAATGTGTCATCATTAATTAACTGGGTCCAATTCCTGTTACTTTGTAACGATTCACGAAAAAGAAAATAGAAGCACTGGCAGATGATTTGACCCTTTTTTTCTTGTCTAACATGGCTTCATAAAAACAAAGCACCAAGGACAGACTTTTGCCAGGAAATAACTGTACAAGAACAAAAATAATAATAAATAGGGGGTGTAACTTAGCATTGGGTTTCAGGGGAAAGTAAAGATGAATTATCAAAAAAAAGGAAACGGAATAATAAAACAAATAATGAAACAAAAATACAACAAATACCTGCATCATCATGAATCAAATGTTTTGTTTACAGAATAACTTTAAGGTTTCTGATGCAAAGTTTGGAGTCTGATCTTTGAGCCTTAAATTCACAGCCAATGCTGCTGAAGATGAAGCAAAAATTTGTGCTGTTTCTTTCTTTCTTTTTTTTTTTTTAGGGTTAAAATACGGGTCTTTTAAGCACACATGTGATGCAATCGGGGTTTCATTGATTTCTGAAGACCCATTTTACTCTTAGGGCTAAAGGATAAAAGAGAACAATTTTTTTCTTGTTCACCAGATTTTAGTATCTGTTGCATTACAAAAGAAAACAAAAAGACTGAAATCCAGCCATAAGCAGCCTCTCTCTGGCTCCCTCGCCCTCTCTTCCTCGCTCTGTGTCTGGGGTGTTATCCTGTTTCCTCAGGAAACACTTCTGTGGGTTTAATTTCTTCTGCTGGGTTCTGCTGGTAAGAACTTCAAAGAATCTGACGAGAAGCCAAGTCGGAAAGGTCCAGTCCTGCCTGCGAGCTGTGTCCCATCCCGTTTATCATCACTCCCCCTTACCTCAACCCCAACCGCACCTCTTCACAAGGTTCCCACCCTTTTCCAGAATTCTTTTATCCAGGACATTTTCAGTGACATAAGGCACAAGAAGTTCAAACATTTCAGACGTTGACGTGAATCCTAAAATAATTCTGCAAGCACGATTAAAAGAAAGAAAAACATCCCAAAGTCATAAAAAATGCATTTACATGATGACACAGAAGACGCTGACACCACTGAAGTCCACGGTGCGGCAATTAACTTTTCAATTAAGGGGAAGCAGAGTTTGAAATTTTAATGGGATTTACTAACACCAACTCTTAGTGCTGTGAAAGGCTGTTATATATCTACCAGAAGAGACTAGCAGCAATGTTGCAACTTCATTAGATGCAACGACTTGTAGCAAGGAGAGTGAAATAACCATTAGCAACGTAAAGTGGATGGGTTACCAAGTTACTTCAAAGTGAGGCATGACAACTTATATGAGTGAAGAATGCAGTTTATTGACAGGCAACAGGGTATTGGATACATCAGGGTTTACAACAGGCATAAAGTGGTACTTGGGCACAAACGACCATTGCTCAAATAACAGCATATTCCTCTTGTCTGTAATAATCATAATGACTCTGATTAACTGACTCGAGTTTAACATAAATCACAGAAATGTATAATTATACAATGAAAGAATTATGTTCCTTAAACTGCTCTGCTTTTTATCTTGGTGAAGCCATTATTGATGTGACAGTGACTCAACCTGTGTCATCAATCCTGATCCTTGTGAGCCAAAAGCACGGTTTTTGTACTCGTGGCTCTGAATTATATAAGAGAGAACAGATAGCTCTAAAATGCTCATCTGAGCCACACAGCTCTGGCTGTGAGCGCAGACCTTCTGTTTATGAGGAGCAGCCAATCAGAAGGAAGCTGGCACAGTGACACAGTGATTACTGTCAATCATGTAAAGCTGTTCTTGTAGAGCTCGAGAAAACACAGAGTTAGAAATGAGCACAGCGGGTCCTCCTGCGCAAATGAAATATTTTTAGGTTTATGCACACATGCACACAATCATCTGATATTTTTAAAAATTAATTCATTAAGATAAAAAAAAAAGAAATCATGTTGATATTTGTGTTGATCGTAAATATCCAGAATAGATTAATATCCAAACAGGATTCATTCCAACATACACCTGCTGTGTGACGTGTCGGTGGCCCAGCACGTTTGTCCATATAGTGAAAGATTTCTGTTGGACTAAATCTCGGTCTCCACCATCGATTATGTGTAAAAGAAACCATAAAACAAAGCAAAGGAAAATAAAGGATTTCTAACAAAAAGTAAAATGAAGCTGCCTGTTGTTTTATAACGAATCACTGAGCACATGAGACATTTCAGTTAATTAACATTTACATTTCCCTTTGTTCTTCAGTCAGTGAGCTCCGTTCCCCATTTTCCCCTCAAACGAGCTTTGGTAAAACCTTTAAACTACCTTAATTTTAATTCCCCGGTTCAAAAAGCTCCTGCAGACGTCACGTTCACGACACCTTCTTGGCTGCCGTTCGGTGAACAGCAGAAAATGAAACGGGACCCGTGTCCTCCTTTACAGAAAAAAAACTCCTTTGATTTTAGGTCATCTTAACTACACTACACATAAAAAAGTATGACTTCTGTCCACCAGACAGTTCCAACCGACCCATGTGAGTGTGTGTCGGTTTAAAATGGGCTGTCATTTGTGATTTTCTTGCACTTTCTCTCTCTCCACTTTGAAATCTAAAATTTCCCTTTCATGTGTGTCTCGAGAATTTTATTTTTCTGTCGTCAGCTCTTTGAACCCTTTCAGACAACTGCTCAGACACTCCAGCAAGACACGAGGAGTCTGCAAGAAATATATGAATACGTTTCTTTCTTTTATATGCAGATGGACGACTGAGCTGACAGCAGCGCGGTATTTTTCCTGAGTATCCGTCTACTCCCCGCTGACGACAACAGCAGAAAAACACAGCGAAGGAAGGTTGTGAACTGAGAAGCCACGCAGAGCCAGAGCTGAAAGGAGAGCGAGATCGGCGGACAGTTGCACAAGCACAATGGGTGATTCAGCTACGCACAGTCACGACCCAAACTGAACCGCAGACGTGAACGAGGAGGAGAGCAGCAATTACCACAACAGAGGCCAAAAAAGGCCACACACACCACACCAGAAACTCCAGTTTGGTGACCTGTCAAGATGATCCAGATCGATCACGGTTGTAAATCAAGCTGTTTGGCTTCTGTCCTGCGCACCTATTGTTCAATCAGCATTTAAATAACTATATTTCAATGTATAGTTAAAAACTTTGTGTATTGTACATGTTTCTCAATTGTTTTGCATTGTAGCGTCACGTTTCTTGCACTACGCTAAAAGCATCGAGCGGCTTTTCAGCACTGTGTGCTTGGCAATTTTCTTCAGGTCGATGTCTGGCGAATTGCTACACTCCTCATAATACTGCCTATCCATGCATATCCCCAAACTATCACAATATTGATGTAGAAAGTGCTTTTTTTCTTTTGATGATGAATCACTTTGAAATATGGAAAAAAGGAGAAGCGGTTATGGTGAGCTGTTAGATGAAGAGCTGCAGGATATTGGCTGCACAACTGCAACTTCTCAGCAATGGGAGCCAGCTTTCACTTTCACAGTGCCCTGCTGTTCGCAGACTCGTGTCCTGTGCAGCATCAAATCGGATTGCGGTTGATCGCAAAATGACAAAAAAAAAAGGACTAATTACTTCCTGACTTGTTTTTCTGGCTGCCAGAACACCAAAAGCAGAAACTTTAGCTTTCAGATTATGTACTCAGACCAGCCCAGATTCACTGTTGCCTACGCGGAGGCATGTTGCCATGTCATGAGACCGGTCCAGGTGTGTTTTGGGATTTTGTGACAGCTGCACATTTTCACTGCAGTTTACAAGCGCACAAAGAGGGAAACCCCTGCCCTGAATGTTTCAAATTTGTGTTGAAATTGGCTAATGCTGACACGGAGGCTAAAGAGGAACTTGGAAACTAAACATCCCCCAAGGAAAGAAACCAGCTCAGCTAGATCTAAACCAGAGGCAAGAAGACCAAGTGTCTGATAGAGCGTTGGAGGCATGGTGGTGGGAAATAGCTGAAATGTGCAATTTTTCATAGATTCTACTAAAGAAATGGGAGAGGATGTGTTCTTGTGACTGGCTGCTAGTAACAAAGTACCTAAAGATAAATTCATTACTAAATTGTTCAAGACCACATATAAGAAAATTTGGCACCATTGAAGCAAAACATAAATAAATTAAAGAGCTGTGGTTCGAGACTTTTGCACAGCACTCTATATGCAAGTGAAGTGGAGACACTCTTAAATATCAAGCATACAGCAAAAAGATGATTCAGCAACACGCTGGACGACCTATGTTGCACAGATATGAATAAAGTTATGCCTTAATATGAAATATGTGCTGGACTATTCCTATTCTAAGTTACCAGATGTAACCAGATCAAATGTATGTAACTCAGCCCAACCAGGCTTACAGTAGCAGTGCAGTTAAACCGTATTCCCTGTCAGCCATTCAGATAATTTCCTACCTGGTTAAATGGCTGCTATTATACAGATATTCTGGGAAACATAAAATGACGACCCTTTAACACCGAATTGCTTCTAGAGGAAGGCTGATGGTGCCTTTTTCCATTAAATGACACAAAAAACTAGGCAGCCGAGTGTGCACACACAAATTGCTCACATTTAAACATGTATCACACTACTGTTGGGCATACTGACCTTTTAAAGAAGCAGTCTTTCACCACTAACTGGTGTTAATTAACAGCCAACCCTGCGGGCTTCGTCAATTGTGGGCCACTAATGGTCCGTGTAAGGTTACAGCTTCTTTTCCTGCTCCACAGCCGGAATTCATTTATGTCCAGGTGACATTTACAACACAGGGAAACAAAAGGCAACAGTCCAGATGTTTACTGTACCTTATCCTGGCTCGTGTCTGCCCCGCACACGCTGGTGATGTTTGGGAAAACCTCGGACCATCCTGCCGACGTGCAGTTTCTGCTAATGTTACCTAAAGGAGGAGAAATGCACACACAACTCAGTCTCTCTCTCTCTCTCTCTCTCTCTCAATAAGCACTGACTGCATCCTGTTTTATCCTTTTTTAGCAAACAGGACACGAACAGGAAAACGTGCAGGTGTCACTGCTGTTCCCCGAGAACCCCTGGATTACCGTTGTTGTCATCTGGTTTATCTTTTTGCTGGATTCTAGCTGAACAATTCTTCCTTCCTTCCTTTCCTGCCGCTTTCTGGACGTTTTTTTTGGTTAAAATTTCCTGTGCCTGTGCCTGTGCAGGTTCCCACCTGTTGGGTTTTTGGCTGTAGCTACGAATGCGTGTCTGTCTCTGTGTGTTAGCCCTGCAGTAGACTAACGTTCAAAGAACTAAATTTTCGCCGTCTTTTTGATGTTTGAATCCAGGCGCCAGCAAAGACACGAAGTCGTAGACAGATGAGAGAAGCTTCAGAAAGTTGCTGAACTGAAAATGCAACTACAGCAACTCTGAGATAAACCTAAAACTGATAAAGGCCAAGGTTTACTTTTGTGTGAAGCACGTGATTTAAGAGCTTTAATTTCTATGAAACCTCCTACACAGATATTGAGGTAGGGCTGTGAAGAAGGCTAGATAAGGCATGCAGAAATGTGTGCAAGAACCAAATAAAGGGGCATTACTTTGCTTTTACGATGCAACAGGGTTATTTGGTTACATTAAATTAATTTCAGGCTTGTGAAACAGGTTGTGATGGCAGTCTTCTTGAAATCAGAATGCTTCACTAAATGTCATACAGGCTAATAATGTTTGCAGGCTGGTTCAGGACTTTATGTGGCTCAGATTATAGGAGAAAAGGTTGTATGAGACTCACATTTTCTATTCCGTTAAAGCCTGTCGGTCAACTATATGTCTGGCTATTAATGTGATTCTCATTGCCCAGCGTGACCCTGAGAGAAACTCAATCGCTCACCCCTGATTTAATTCAATTTCAACATGTGTTCCTGCAGAGGGCCTCGATGGCCTTCGGTGTGTCGAACCAAAAAATGATAAGAAAAATTTCTCATCTAAATACGCATTTAAAATCGCACCAGCATCCCTAATGTCATCAGTCTGTTGACTTTTTCAGGTGATTCATCGGCAGCAGGGCGCCCTCAGATTTGTCCGTTTTCTTTTTGGCTTTGCTCATCCAACTACATGAGCCACATTCAGCGAACTCCTAACTGAGCAAACTTATTGTAGGTCACTCATTTCAGCTTGACCGAGTCTTTTGTAACATTTAGCATAAAAATGTCAGCGCTTCAGCCCTTCTGACAGACTAATTTACTACTGTCAGAGTAAAATAAAATTATGAATATTAGTACCACCACTAATAGCAACATTTCATCAGAGTAGCACACAGACTAAAAATGAATGGGCTCCCATGAAGATGGATGCTCAAAATATATATATATATATAGAAATGTAACGTTTGTATTGTAAATTGTTACACAATTTAGGTTATTGCTTATATTTCCATTGCATTAAAAACACCATCAGTGTGTCTAAAATGTATGGCATGCACAGCAGGCAGTGACCCCTGAGGGAAATTTGCAGGGGTGGGGGGTGCCAGTGCAGTTCATCCTTTTGTCCAGAATCCACTGTAAGAAGCATGAAGCATCATTTGTGCACTGACTGGAAGGAACGTCACCATGCTTCTGCCTCGCTGCACACTCAACAAACCCTGTCCACTGTATCACAATTGAAACTAAGACAATGATTCAACAGGGAATTGCACGTATGTGCTGATGCTACGTGCAGCATCTGCGCTGTGTGCGCTGCTGTGATCGCTCTAAATGTAACGGCAGGCTTGAACGTGAACGGTCACTGATGTGCGGACGTTGGCTGATGATGTGCATTAAATCTTTGGCAAATACAGCATGCAGTAGTGAAAAATGGTGCTGGTGGTGGTGGTGGTGGTTTAGATCTTTTACTAAAGTAAAAATACTGTAAGGGTAATATTACAGTAGTTCACTTAAGTATAAGAAGGATAGTGTGGCTAAAGAGTAAAAAAATAAAGGATTTGATGCAGGGAAAAAATTTACTTATGTATCAATATGGCTCATTAATAATAGCTCATTATTGTGAAGCAAAATGTAACTGTTTACATATGGATACAACTATTAGTTTTCATTTATGATTTACTTGATGATTTTTTTTAATTACATTTGTAAATATCCACCAAAGTCACACTTTGAGTATTTTTTTTTCCCTTTAAGACCAAACCGAGCACACAAAGTCAAGGTTGTCTTGATGCACCGAAGTCTCTTTGAAGATGGAAGTTCGCTGCACACAGCTGTAGTCATTTTGGTCATACTGCGGTCTCCAACTACTGTTTTACCAAGTGGTAGGTAGGCAGGTGTTGCGGCTTCATCACTGACACACGGGCCATTGTCATCGTATAGTTTTGTCTCGGTTACACATGATGAGTCATTTTTCATGTGCTGGCTCACCCATTCTCTCTTTGCTGTGTGCTGTGAAGACCTTCAGTCAACGCCTAATCACTGTTAGTAAAGTTGGCTCCTTCTGTCAGAACATTTGCTCTCTTGCTGCTCCTCTGTGTTCTCCTCTGTGCAGGAATTCAGCACCGTCTCTAGGTGAGTTACGGAGACTGTGTTTTCCCTGTGGAGAGATTTATCCGTGGACCGGCCAGCATTGGAGCCTTGGATTTGCTAACTGGAAATTCTCCAGCTGTCAAAATCTTGCTTTTGCCCCATTGTAAATAAACCTGTTAACTTTTATTCCAAGTCGGCATCCGAGTCCCATCTGCACCATGGACAGGTTTATTTTCAGGCTTATTATTGTTTTATTTCACTTTGACCTTTTGTTTTCATTTCAGTTTACTTAAACTACGCCTTTCATGCTGTTATAAAGTATGAGGTAAGTATGAAGGTGAGATGCCTTGTCATAATGCTGCGTAAAACAAAGAATTTCTATTTCAAAGAGCTATAATTTTATTAAGAAAAAAAATACAACTGTCTTTAGAAAAAAAAAATCTTGTTTTCTCAATGGTTATGTTTAATCAACAAAACCCCCCCAAAAAAGCCTTTAATACCTTCAGGGTGAACGGTGTTCCCGATCACGTTTCATGTGTCTTTACTATCTCAGTAAAATGTAGTAACTTTGGGGGGGGTCTGGATCTGTCCCAGACGGGGAAGCGTCCGGGTGAGCTCTGGCTCAGAACAAGCCGCTGGGTGCTTGCACGATGTTTAGTCATCAATGTAAATCAGAGCACACTCAGAGCGGAAACCTAAACTGCCATCTGGTCACTGGCTGGAAAATCTGATGGATTCAGGAGGGAATCCAATGACTGCACACAGTCACACAACTGGGAGATGACAAATGTCAAACAGGGACAGAGAGTCTTGTGAGTATTAATGCTGAACCCATCTGCTGTGTGACTTACGTGCAGCTCTGCATAAAGGCATCTGCAGATATTTGAAGCCTGGTTTGTAATAGAAAAATCATCAATATCAATCATAATCACGCAATTCAATTTTATTTATACAGCACCAAATCACAACAAACAATCGCCTCAAGGGGATAAATATGAAATAATTACAATATTAATATAATAGTCTGTAATACATGTTGTAATGTATATGTAATTACTGAAACTGATAAAGCCTTTGAGGTGGGTGTTGAAGCTTATTTCAATCTCAAATTAGTTACATTTAAGAAGGATTAGTACTAGTGCTACTGCAGACCGCTTCAAAACTACAAACTCCACTCATAAATTTCGAGGCTTTTGTGTGCCCCAGAGCAGGTGTTTGCTAACAAAAGGCTGAATGAGTGGTCGCCGAAGATGTGTTCAGAGGCCGTGACCGTGAAGTCCTCTGACTGTGGTGTAGTTTGTTCGTGATTCAAAAACCATAAAAATTACATCGTTTTTTTGGGAGACTATCTGTCTGAACACCATGTGTAAACATCCCAAACTTTCATTTCCCACAGATGATATTTTATACAGTAATGCAAAAAAGATCCTTCAGTTTTTTTTCCTTTTCTTTTTTCTTTCGAGGAAAGCAAACTGATGCTAACTTCCAAGTTAGCCTACAAGAAAACATCATCCCTGCTTTATTTCATTACAAGTTCTGCCACCAAAATTCTGTTTTCTGATGAATTAACAGTATTTTAAACAAATTTTAAACAGTATTTTTGTATTCATTAAACTAGTCACAAAAAGAAATGCAAGTTTTATGCCATGAAATACATTTTCATTCTATTTTTCAGTGCATCATATCAGCCTCTTAGGAAACACAAACATGAACAGCGAATAGTTTTCGGTTTCAGTTCATTGGCTTTAGTCAGTGGTAATTTGTTTACCATCCAAAATGAACTCACTTTGTAAACCACAGTACTGGTTCAGTTTACTGCATTTTAAAGCCCAGTGTCTCACAGCACAAAAAGGCCGGTGCATGCACGACCTTGTTATTGGTGCTACCGTGCAGACGATGACTGAGGTCGACCGAGGCTGGGCTATTGGCATGCCGGATGCTAGCATGTGCGTTCAAGCTGTTGCTGCAGCGCTGCATGTCCATAAGAGTACTCTGACTGTTGTTGGTGGAAATCTGACTGGACAGAAGCACCGAGACGAGGTGCTCCAACCTGTACTGCACCCCGCCCTATGGCTGCTTCAGCAGGATAATGCCCGTCCACACAATACCAGAATAGCGCAGGCCTTTCAGGATCAGGAACATATCCAGACACTCCTTGGCCAGCAGTCTATTAAATCTATTTAAAACACAGTCTTGCATTTCTTTTGTGGACTGGTATAAATGTTACAGGAGGAGCCTCATCGGAAGTGAGCAAAGGGAAAGTAAATTTACACAATTTTTAAAAGGTCCATTTCCCTTGTGGTGCTTCAGAGTTTTGTTTTGTTTGGGAATTTTTGTAAAGCATCTGCTAAGCAAAAGTAATGGAGCTGAAGAATGTTCAAGTAATTTACAAAGAGACCAGTTTTTATATGTCTGGCATCCATGTTTGCATGGCGATGCAGCTTATAATATTCATTAAAACATCTTTTTCTAATACAGTGGTGTGAAAAAGTGTTTGCCCCCTTCCTCATTTCCTGTTTTTTTGCATGTTTGTCACACTTAAGTGTTTCGGAACATCAAACCAATTTAAACAATAGTCAAGGACAACACAAGTAAACACAAAATGCAATTTGTAAATGAAGGTGTTTATTATTAAAGCTGAAAAAAAATCCAAACCATCATGGCCCTGTGTGAAAAAGTGATTGCCCCCTAAACCTAATAACTGGTTGGGCCACCCTTAGCAGCAACAACTGCAACCAAGCGTTTGCGATAACTTGCAATGAGGCTTTTACAGCGTTCTGGAGGAATTTTGGCCCACTCATCTTTGCAGAATTGTCCTAATTCAGTT
>JAMQGT020009808.1:0-45817 GCA_024447675.2 Pterophyllum scalare | reverse complement strand
ACTGGCCGCAAAACGAGGCCCTACACCATACTAATAAATGATTGTGGTCTAAAACCAGGTGTTTCAGTTTCATTGTCCAACCCCTCTACAAGTTTCATACATGTTCATATCCATTTAAAGGAGTAACAGAAGAAAAAGTAAACACTGAGGCTCTGTAAATGTCACTCTGCAAACCAGTGGGTAAAATCACAGTGGATACTTCCATCCTTTATGTACAGTTTATAGTAAAAAATACATTTTTTTTAAATTGAAAAGTTTGCATTATTTATGACTTTTATCTCAAAAGTCGTGGCAGACAAGTAGAACGCACCAGTTCTTCAAAACAATGCTCAAGTTCTTCTGCGAGTATGGGTACGTTTAATTACCTGCAGGCGATAAAGTGGAAGGCTCAGGGGACTGTGGGATTGGTACGTGTACTACTAGATTCATATGACTCCACACTTATTGCAGCACTGCAGTGTGCCCTCAGGCCTGACATGCCGCTGAAAAAGAGTATAAAGCCTGCAGTGAAGGACAGCAGCACCATGTCCAAATATATCACCTGCCCCTCAAGGCTTGAATTCCTGGGACTGCAAGGAATCAAAATATAGGGCACCTCAAGATTAGCGCTATGTCAGGGCGGTGGTCCGAGCTGTAGGTTGGAGCTGGGATTTCAAACGGACTACTGACCTACAACAGCACCTGCTTGTGTCTCCTACATCCCCCAGTGCTGCTTTTTAAAGATGATACATTACAATAAGAGAATTTTCGCTTGCCCAATGCATCATTTGGAGGGATATTAAGTGCTAGGCGCAGCCTTGTGAGAAGAATGAAGTTTCTTCCTGTCCTGACTCATCCCGTGTATCTTTTCTCTTTGCTTTGTTATTCCTCTCAATAGGAATCCAGTTTCATTTTCTCTGCAGAGCTTATGACATTTCCAATTATGTACACAATAATGCACATGCAGAGAGTTTGCACTATGGTACACAATAAAAAGGTAATGGATTTTGTTGCTCTGCGCTTGGAGAAAAGAAATCTTTTGTCTCTTTGAACTGCTGTGATTCCTCTGCGTGCCTCAGACGCAGGTCTGAGCCGACACTGGGATCATTTCCTTTTGTTTTAATTGCTGCAGCCTGTAAATAGTGATGGCACTCCCAGCAACAGTCTTCATTTTGTGTTTGTAAATCTGTTTTCACACGTGAGCTTGCTCGGCCAATCAGGTGCATTGTTCAGGAGTGGCACACAGCAGATGATGGTCGACCTGCTGGGGTGAAACGTGCAGGATCAAAGACAGTGGTGTTCTCAGAGGCTTTGTGACTCTCTCCATTTAAAGCTGCAGTGCCCACATTCTTTATATCAGGTCATCGTTTCTTAACTTCCTAAACACGGGTTTACTCCGCCTCCGAGTGTCTGCACGGAACAACTGTAAACACGTTTAATTGGACAACATGTTGTTCAGACCAGCTCCATTCAACAACAGCCTGACCCCCCAAACATGACCACTCATCTGCGAAGTGGGGGATGCGACTGGTTTGGTTTGTGTGTCTGCTTGTTAGCAGGTTCATGAAATTATAATAATAATAATAAGTTAATTTTTTACAGCAAAAGCAGCGTTACAAAGTGCTTTAAAACACACAATGTAATGCAGTCAATAAGCAGGAGGAACAAATTAAAAGATGATTTAAAAACCAACAATTCAGTCTCTGAGGAAACATTTAAAAATTAATCCGTGTATCAATTTAAACCAGGGCCATGGAGACTCAACAGGATGGTCATGTTTTAGGTCCAGATCTGCATCCAGGATTCTTCATTCTTCTAAGAAATCATAACGTCACAAATAAAAGTGAAACAAGAAAAACTGAGAAAAGTTTATCTGGATCCAGAACTCTTCAGCCATGAGGCAGGTACTTCATACAAAACTGCTCTTCTTTGTTTCTAGTTTAGTTTTAGAAGAAGACTCAGTCTTCTTCTTCTCTCTTCTCCTTCTCCTTGTCGTCCTCGTCGTCCTCCTCCTTCTTCTCCTTCTGGCTGCTCCCTTTGGGGGTTGCCACAGTGGATCAGTGCCACCATCTCACCCTGTGCCCTGCATCCTCCTGTCACACCAACCCTCTGCATGTCCTATTTTACTGCATCCATGAATCTTCACTGAGCTCTTCTGCACATGCCCAGACCATCTCCAGCTTGTCGCTCTGGACTCAGTGCTGTTGCTATAGTATATAATATATATATGGCGCGCTGATGTGGAACGATGGGTAAATATTTGACTGAAGCTCCGATGAACAGACTCCTACGGGCCCATCAGAATGAAGAATTCTAAACTACATGAATTATTATTTAACGTTCCTTTTTAATACAAGTGAGGTAGCTGCTGACAGTGTGGACCTTTGGAATCACTCTTCATCACAGCAAAGCTTCATATATAATTTTGCTGCAGCAGAAATGCATCACAGCTTTCAGTGTGCATGCAGCTCTCCAAGGTGATCTCTCAGGAAAATAGTTTTGCACAACACTTCCAGCCACCGTCAGAAAAACAATCTCAGCAGTACGTCTGATTGCTGCTGCTGCCCGACACGCTTCACGACTCCACTTTGATGAGGCTGACTCTAAAAAAAACTTCCCCTCCAACTCGAATTAAAATGAGAGTACAGTGAAGGCAAATACAATAAGCTCTTTTAAAAGGGAGAGGTGTAATATCCTCATCACGGATATTCATAGCCATCTGCACAGTCCCTGCAGGGTTCTGTGGCGAAGTATGATATTAAAAGAACTAAGAGGATCTGACTGCTGTTAGACAGAACATGCATATTGAAGGAAACTGCCGTCTTCATGGCCCCTTTGTGGATTAACACCGAAGCTGTAGTGACAATTCCTCAGTGCCAGGTAACCACTGCTGTTCTCCATACGGGGCTCTAAGCCGCCCATGAGAGCAAATCAAATCAGACCTCATTTCTGTAACCCCCCCGAGTGATGAGACATTCACCCCGGGCGCACTCCGAGGCTGCGGGAGTGAGCCAAGAGCAGAAAGCAGAAAAATACTGAAACGCCAAAAAAAGATATGACAGTGAAAACAGGGATAAGGGCTGGGTAGAAGAAACGTGACAGACTGGGACGAAAACAAAGTCAAAGGCAGGATGTGTGAGGAAAATGTGACAGCAGCCACCTGACTTCACTTTACTCACAGAGACAGGAAGTCGGAGTCAGCACTTTCTCCTTTCAGTCTGGGCTGCCAGGATCACCTGAACCCAGCGGAGGGAGGAGGAAACATCTACTGCAAAGCTCAATGAATATTGCAGTATTTCTGAGTCCTTGGCTTAGACTGAGAGGCTTCTCTGCATCTGTGACACCTGCCTCTGAGGTCAGCAAGGAAATCTTCCAGTGTTATTACTGTTTCTGGTAAAACTTGATTGAAGTGGGCCAAATTCGATCGTTTTCACCTTCATATTATTTTTCTTGGTGTCTGCTAGAGAAGCTTGGCATGATTGACACTTCAGAATAAGCCTTATTGATCTAACTGGTCCTGGTGCAGCCATTCAGCTCGTCCTCTGTCTGAAACAAGCACCTCTCCCTTTAAGGTGAGATGACCATATTAGCAATATCCGGTCTCCATGACATCATTTAGAGCAGTCTGAAACCTGAGATTGTGTCTCACAGGATTTACCTGCACATGTGATGCATTCATGATTTGAATTTTTTGTCCCGTACCCAACAGTGCCATAAAAATAATGAAAAGCATAACAGGTCCCCTTTAAGCAGCTGAGAGCTGATATTAATAACAAATGTCTGTTCTTAAGCCACAAGGCCATTAGTTGTTGCTGAAGGTGGATCAGTGATCTTTTAATATCGAAAAAGTGGGTCAAAAATATATATTTTCCTTTGGAGAGATGATTGTGCCGATGATTTAAAGACAGCTAGGAAGCTTTTTGTTATGCTGTGAAATCGCAGTAAAATAACAGGTAACAGACAGACTCACCTGTGCAAAAATTACACCTGTGTCAAAGCCTGCAGTCACTTCAGCTCCGTGACAGCGGAACGAAAACCTTCACACCAAATGTTTCATACTTTTATCAAAACCTGGGAAAAAAAATAGAAAAATACGCAAACTTAGTGCATAGCACCAAGTAAAGTAAAGCCACATATAAAAAATACTATAAAATGCAAAATCTGAAATGTCTTAAGAGGCATCCTGTCTCATCTCTGTCAGGTTTTATCACCGTGTCCTCATGTGACGTCCTCCCTTCTGACTCTCAGAGGGGAAATCTTTGCCTGCTGCACTGTGCCTCAGGTGTGACCAGGTGTGACCTCCTCACAGCCAGGACCCGTTGCTTCCAGTCAGGATATCAGATCGTGAGGCTGGTGATCCACCTCCAGGCAGAGAAGATTTGCTCAGCTGGGCTGAGGAATGATGACTGTGGCGGCATGAACACCATCACCCTTTCATTTTCAGGAATGAGGCCGTTATGGAGCCCAGGACAGAATGGAAGAAGCTGGTTTGTTCAGCATGTTCAGCAACATTGTGATACTGCCCCACGCTGGCCTGGCACAGCCACTGTGGCCCTCTGACTGGTGTTCCTGCCACGTCTCCTTACTTTTAGTCAAATCCTGCTTCATGCACATACACAGAATCACGTGTCATCTCTTCTTCTTCTCTCTGTAATATTCCAACGAGTGTATGACATCGCCTTTGTTGGTATTTCCCACATTCTGGATTTCACCGACCATCCTGAAGAAGGTCCCGTCTACCCAAGTCTGTCTCATCGTGACTGATCCGCTCTCACTGCAGTTTGTCAAACAGGCGACTTTTAATTTACTGATTTATGTTTCTGGGAACTTCCTGTTCCTGAACACAACTTTTCATCATTTTGACCATTTTTAATTAGAAATTTGTTTCTTGGTTACACGTTAACAGTGACTTAGGCTTACAAAACGACCTTTGCCACATCTTTTGAACGATTGTCGTGGCGATGCCTCCCTGCTCTGAAATACATGACTTATAAAGTCTGCTCACTGAAATGACACAGCGTGACAGTTCACATTCTTGGACACAAAAACCCGTCTTTTTTGCGTTTCACAGACTGCAGTGAGCGTGGGCTGTTCTGGGTTTTCTGTGAACCCTTGAACACATCGTCAGCAGTAATAACAGAAGTAAAACAAAGCTTCAGCATTTCAGTGTGTACAACGAGCTCAATGTTACTGCAGAGCTGTTTGAATATTTACATCAAACAGCAGGAGCAGTTTGAACTTTGTAGCATTTTCCTTGTGAACAATCGTCACCAGAACAAACTTTCTTCATAAACAAACACAACTTTTCTGATGCCATGAAGAACAGATGCACCATTCGCTGTGCTGCATAATAATGTTTTATATTTTTGCATCAACATTAACTTTATGAAGCTCGTTGACCTGAGAACAGACGGGATGTCACGGGTTTGTCGTCAGAACGATAACGACTCGTCTCTGCTGCAGATTCCGCTTTGTGTTTGGCGCTAAGCATAAACATGATGTGAAAAACTAATTAAAGCAAAAGATGAAGTTCAGTCTGGGACACGCTGTGCTGCACTTTAAGCCACGGCCACTTCTGAGCGGATAAAGCATCGCTTTGACTGCAGGGAGGTTTTCTTTACCTCGTCGGGCTCACGGAGTACTTCTGTTAGATTGTGGATGCTGATTTAGCCAAATTAAACCTCACTCAAAACTCGGCACACATCGCGCCTGGCTGTTTATTCCTTTGAGAGGTTTTCCCAGCTCCTGTGATGTGTGAAGTTCCCAACATAATGAGATGAGCGCCGGCCGCACTCATGTCAGGAGAATAGGGGCTTTTCAGAAGTACTGTGGTCCAGGACACAGAAATAGATTATCTGAGGACTTGCCATTCGTGGCTGTACCACATCTGAATTATTAAGTGGCCCGAGGCTGTGAAGTGCCTACACTGGCTGCTCTTTTCAAGATGCTTTTAAAGCTAAACTGCTTCTTGCATATTGAAGCCCAGCGTATTTTGAGCCAGAGCAGCAGTTTCCCATTTGTTTTGCTCGAGGGGGAAACCTACATACAGCAATATGTCCATCACTGAGATTGGTTTGGATTGCATAGAGGCATTAAAGTTTCAAAGCAACTAGGGAGAAGCTACAGGTTACAATTCTTAAAATCTTAAAATGTTACATTGAGGACAGAAAATGGAATTTCAGGTAGAAACTTTTTCTCTTCATTTCATCCGTACGTGCTCGCTAAACAACATTTCCTGCCTTTAAAGGTGTGAATACATTTATTTTGATGGTTACGGTCTTCACGGATCTGCTTAATGCTGCTCTGAAGATCGGTGCTGAGCTGGAGGATGGCTTCAACCAGAACCTGCAGCAGGTGGAGAACTGCTGCAACTGCCTGTTGTTACTGCTAACTGCTTTCCAAGGCAGAGACTTGCAGAGGTAGCTGATTAAGCCCCCCCCCCCCCGGCATCAAAAACAACTTTTCTGCTGTTATTTTCAGTATTTCAGGATCTCCAACACAATTCACAGACTTCCAAAGGTTTCTCTGAACTGGACCTGTTGGCACAGATGCACACTGTCTTTGTGCAGCAGGACACATTTTAGGCTTGCTTTTGAGCCGTCACAACCCGCTGCACCCAAAACACTTTGAACATCAACACATACACAAAGTCACCATCCATTTCAGAGACAGGAATAAGATCCTTTTCATGATGCCTATAAGAAGAAAATTTGGCTCCTGGAGGTTTTTCTCACTGAGCCTAGACCCAACCAACTCAAATCTCATACTAAGTCCTTTTACTCTGGCTGAGGGAGTAAGTTGGGGCCAGATGAGTTCCTGGCAGATGGATGTTCCTCATCACTAGAATGTCGTGCGTCTGGAGACAAAACATCATCAGACTCTCTATCATCAGCTGATCCAGAGAACATGGGAGGTGGTTTATATCTGAACGTGGTGCAGGTCTCACTGCAGGTTAGGGTAACTGATGGATGATTTTGTGACTCTGTGGCTCCCTCCACGCCGCTGAAACAGTAAAACTCTTTCCCCAAGTCCATGAATGAGGCGCCCACAGTTGGTCTTGGTCGCCCAATTTCATACCAGAATAAGCAAAGCGTGCCCGGGACATCCCAGATACATCAACAAACATCTGGATCATGTTTACAGTTTGTGAAAAAATGTGACGTGATAGAGCAAAATGGATATTATTTTTAAATCACTTAGTAAAGAATAAGTGTTGGATTTCATACAGTAAATGTGATGTAAATGGTATTATTTAATAATTCTTTGAACAAATGCTTGGAGACGTTATTGAGTTGTGTTGTACGATGTGTCCTCTAGTTGTTATCATGAGGGCACAGAGGGGGATGTAACGTAGTCGCGGTGCACATGTATCAAAGTTGGTGTGGTAATCGATGGAACTCTTGCCACTTCATAAACTCAAGCACTGCTCAGATCTCCCAGCCTGCAGGTCGTGTAAAGATGGAAAACAGCCGCGAGCCTCCCAGGGGCTTTGGCAGTGCAGACGTGTCTCTGCATGTACAGGTGAGGTGTGTGTTCGAGGAAGTCCAGGCTGAGTAATATAACTGGTACAGTTACTGTAGTGCAGTGGAAGCCAAATGTAAGGGCCCAGTGCAGTTTGTTGTTGGATTATTCTGTTGCTGAAGTTTGAGGACCCTAGGGTGTTTTTCTCTGTGATGGGGCCTCTGCTGTGACAGAGGGCATTAGATAACTGATGTGGGAGCATGTTGGGTTTATACACCACAAGAAGGCTTCATGTGACTAAAAGCACTGATGGGTGTATCAGAAACTTTATTGTTCCGTGATTCATGTAACAGAGGCCTCTTGCATGGCCCTGATTCTTGGTTTGAGACCCTCTGCTTGGCACTATCCCACGCATCAGCAGTGCTGCTGGGCCTAAATGAGAGCGTACTATGCTTCCTCAGCTGGAACTAAGCCTTTTTTCCCCCACCAGCTCTCTGCAGACATGCAGAGTGGTGGAGGACTGCACTGAAGTGGTACAACCTTTGGCACACACCCAAGTGCTGGGCTAATGGGCAAACAAACATGCTAGCCTCTCCCCCCGTTCTCATCCCCGCCCCCGCCCCGACCTCTCTGACCCCCCGGGCCATCCGGTGCTGGCTGCGACAGTGTCACCACTAAAGGTCTGGGAGGTTGTTGGCCTTTTGTCTCTCACTTCATTCAGAGTTTTTAATTCCCAGCTCACCATTCAAGCCAGTGTGCCTCTTATCTGTAAATACCAGCATGCAGCCCCCCCAGAAAAGCCTCAGTTTGTCTTTCTGTCTGTGCCTGCACGCTCTTGGAGCTACAAGTGTTTAGACAGAGAAGAGTTCGATTCAGCCAAGGCTTTGTCCCTGCTGGCTCTGATGGCCGTGTTCACACATGCTGCAGATCCCAAAACAAGGCTCATTCTTCCCACTTTATCCCTGGATTCCCCTCCAGTTTGTGTCCATGAATACTGGTTGGAGTAATGAGAACATCTTAAAAACTATTGTTCACAATCAAGCACTAAAATAATGTAAAAACCTGTGGAAAACTGAAAGCTGTCTATGGATTTTCTCTCCTGTTTAAAACACATAATTATGAATATAGTAATATTCATTCTGTGAGGTCTTTGCTGTGATGTGCCACGAGAAACATCGTGTGTCTTCTGCAGGATGAGATGCTGTAATCAGGCTTTGAGCTCATCTGTAAAAACGAACATGAAGATCTCCCTGTGGTGTTTGATCAGGCCTGCCGGGTCTTTAGCACTCGTATTACCATGAAGGTGTTTTTGTTTAACATGAGTATAAAGGATACCGTCGTACACCTCACAGTTTTATATGTTTGTAAAATAGCAGTGGTCTCAGCATCTTCAGTAGCTGCTGCTGAAGTGCCATTAAGCCTGGCGGTGAATCTCCGGTAATGTCAGCTGTAGGCTGCTAACAGAGGACTGGAATGATGGTGAGCTGGGCACGGCGGTCCATCCTCCTCTTCCTCCTCGCTGGAGCTTTTTTGTTTCCCTATAGGAAGTCAATCACTGGTCAACCACATTTTCCTTTGTGTTTGTATGGATTAGTGATGAAGCAGGTGGAGCGAAACCAAACAGACCTCAGACGGAGTGACGAGTTAAAGAGCTTCAGGAGATAGAGAGACTAACAGGAGCACTGACTGTGGAAGCACTTCAGGTTCAGGGCTGATAATTATGGTCCTGATGGCTTTAGGTTTAGCACGCTGACGGACTGATGACCCGCCCACTCTGCTGAGAGCATGACCTGCTTGAAGGGGGACAGAAAAGTGTCCCTGAGACCACAGTGGTTCAAAGGTTTCAGTTTTTCTTTCATTTGTAGGTTAAAAACTGTCTATAAAGATTTATGCAACTCATAGTTTTTCCACGCGTTCATTGTGGTTATTCAGATGCTCCGATCACATAAAATGATCTTGAAAACCTGAAATTGTCGCACGTTTTCAGTGTTCAAAGGACTTAATTGGAACATCTGTTTGTAACTGACAGCTGCTGTTGACTGACCTGCCGTGACTCCGCTCCGTGTGTAACAGAATCATCAAGTCATAACTCTTTTATTGGATATTAGTATTATTTTGATGTAATCTCGTTCCAGTGCTCATTAATCAAACGTGTCAAAATCAATCAAATCTGTGTTTACCAGTCAGTTTGTTTGATTATTTATTGATAGAATATTGGATGGACTACATGAGTCCTTCCTCCTGACATGAATAGATAATCAGATGTCTTCCCTAATCATGTTCATGCCTTTTTGCACATGAAAGGCATAAATCTCAGAGCGGCTGACAGGAAAAGCCTTTGCGAAATAATTCCTGAGATATAAAGCTAAGTGGTTTAATTGTGGCCCAGTCTGTCAAGGAGAATTTTCTGAGTACAGCATGATTATCTGTGAGTCTGTGCTCATTACCCTGCACTGTTAACCTTTAACTAAAAGGAGCCCAGTGGAATTGTAGGCCTGCAGATAAAGCTGATGATGACAGGTAGAGATGGATGTTTGCCCCGGGGTAACATGTTGGAAGCCAGACCTGGCTCAGCCCGACGATGACTTCATTTCTCCGCCTTACCTGAAAGCCGCTGCTTCACTCAGCAGAAAACAAAGCCTGCTCCCACTCTGTTTGACCCCACAGGATGCTGGGAATACTCTACAGATCCCTCCACCGGTGTGCACAGCTCCGCTCCCGGCTGCCCGACTGATAAAAAAATGAGGAAACAAAGATTGTTGGATTGGCGAGGAAACGATTTGTCTGTTTCACCTCCTCAAAGATGCAAATGAAATGTGCCTGTGTGTGTTTATTCATGGCTGACAAGTACAGTTGGCATCATTTCATCTACACTTTTTCTTCACATGCTCTCGTTTGATGTTACTGAGTTCAGCAGGTCACACTGGCTGGATTTACACAAGCATTATTCATTCACTTTATAGGAGGAAAAACACTTTCTCGCATAGTGAACAGAAACGGGAGATTTTTGGACATTTAGAAATCAGGATTCTGCTCCATTAACCTCTGTCTGTCTAAGGCAACACCTGGCAACACTGCTCACCTTGCAGAGAGACGGTTTCCCTGGCTACCACAGGCTGCTAGGGAAAAAAGTGTATTGCCCAACCGGTTGACCAGTGGTTGCTAGAGGTTGCTGACTGTTGCTAAGGGTCGCTAGCAGATAGTGATTTGCCTGCCAACATTAATCAACTATTCATCAGCAACCTCCAGCAAACACCAGTGGTTTCCTGGGTGTTCCTGACTGGTCTTTAAGCTGGACCGAGGGAACCGCTTACCTACATGGTTAAATAAAAGAACCTGTTTTAAACGGTTCTTCATCAGATTTTCAGAATAAAGGTTTCTTCCACCACTTGAAATCGTATAATTCTGGGTGGGTTTAAGTGTAATTTAATACCAGTTTCACAGATCCATCAAATAGACCAAAGCATCATAAAAAAGGACAGACAGAAGATTATTTCTCGATTATTTAGTTGTGTCAGTGTTTTTTTATAAATGTGTGACTGAAACGGCACAAACAAACCAGTCAGCACAGTTTGATCTTTACTCGGTAGGTGTGTAGTGCTTTTATGTGCTTTATACTTCTGTTTACAGCAAACAGGAAACACTTCTAGGAACCCGAAAAGCCGGTCACACAGACACTTTGATATGTCCATGAGAACAGAAATGCTGTCTCTAAAAGTGATGGATTAAGAGCCAGACTCTTCCAACAATACGACTCCCCCCCCCAACTCCATTTCATTGACGTTCTCTCTGAACAGCCATTAGTACTTCAGTGCTACCTTGAGGGGGGCTTAAACACAGCAGAAAACCCTTTTTTCTTCATTTTGTTGTGTCTTTTCAAACCAGCAGTTTTTCAAACTGTCAGAGGGAAACATTTCAAACATTCGGTTGGCAGCTTGTAACCCTCCGACCTTTTGTGTGTCTGTCTGGGTTGCGTCTCCGGCTTGTCTAACTGACCGTTTACACTCGGGTCTATTTGAGTGGTCTTTGCCCTTTAGTTAGAAGAGGCTCATGCCTCTACTCGTTTTATTACAAGCCCGTATTACATGAAGACTAAAAGCTTTGCCTGTGAAAGGAAGTTGGTTCCCCTCTCATCAAGGTGTGAGAGAAAGAAGGTGGGGGTTTGAGTCAGGCTTCGCTGTCTCTGTGACTCAACAAAAAAGGAGACTTTGTAGATTCTCACCTGGAAGTTGTCTCGTGTTGTTTGCTGTTCGTGCTGCTTTGAGTAGAAGTGTGTGAAACACTGGGAATGTCTGTCACAGGTGCATAACCACGAAGAGGCTAAAAATGCTGGTGTTGGAGCCAAAATGTGGGATGATTTTTGGGAAGCTGCTGTGCCAGAGAGGGCCAGGGTAAACTGTTTGCTCTGAGTCAAATAATGTGTGTTTGATGCTACACTGCTCTGTTTGTGTAAGAGCGTGAAACCACTTTTAAATGCCGCATTTATTAATCGCTCTGTTGCCTCTGTGATGCTGAGTCGGCTGTCCCGCTCGGTGACACCCGCTGGGCTCTGGCAGCTCCGTCTCCGGTGGGCTGTCAGGGATCTATTGAGGTTTCTACCCCTGTGATACTGCTGCTCAGTGGGGTGCCTGTCGTTTAGTGCCAGAGAGACATGCAAACAAAATCCCAGCGATCTATATGGAGCCAAAGTAAAGATAAACCATATGCTGTCATGTCTTCATATTTTCAGCTTTATTCCAGAAGAAAATCTTCTGTATTTTTTCTGTTTTGTCATATATAATCAACCTCCTCCATTTCTCTTTAATGTGCTTCATTTAGTCAAGTCTTTCTAAATGTGGTGAGCATCACAGTGGAAGAGTGGTTAGCCCTTCTGCCTCACAGCTAGAAGGTCTGGGTTCGAATCCACCTCGGCCCGGGCCTCTCTGTGTGGAGTTCGCATGTTCTCCCTGTTCCTGCGTGGGTTCTCTTCAGTTTCCTCCCACAGTCCAAAGACATGGGTTTCTGTCTGTGTTGGCCCTGTGACAGGCTCCAGCCTCCCCACAACCCTGGTTTGGATAAGAGGATGGAGGGATTTCTAAATTAAATCAACTTTTTCTGTGTTATATCAGAAGAAAAATTTCCCTCCACTTTAAGTAAGTAAAAAGTGCAGGTAATGGATCATTAATATTCCTTTAATGTAAATAAATATGAGACCTAATGAAGGATGAAACTAAATGTTTTCTCTGACTTTTTTCTGGAGATTTTAAAAGTGCTTCAAGGAGTGTCGAGTCCCTGGTGCTCACTTTGTTGCTGGTTCATGCTGAGATGCACAAACAGGGAAAACGACTTTTTCTGATGGCTTCTGTCTTTTACTTGCTAGCAGTAACAAAGGCTGTTTTTTCCCACGGTGTGGATAAAGGGCTGCAGTTTGAAGCAGCAGGGCTACATCAGAGCACACGCACAGGAAACATGAAACACCTGAATGACAACCTGAGAATTCATTTTAAATCCACCTCTGCAACAGTGACAGACGGCCTCACATGTTGGGTTATGATAGCTACTGCTTCAGTTTCCACACATGCATGTTAAACATATTTTTGTTAATCAACAAGCTGTAAGTTTTACAGGCTTTCCCTCAGTTGCATCAGAGTAAAGAAGCCCTTCAACAATAGTTTTGCTTTCCAAAGAGCCGTCAGTTAAATGCCCACGCTTTACATGAGTGCTGATGCAGATTATATGGTGAATTATGCATGGGAAAGCTGCTGTGAACTTGAAAGGGGGATGCTAGAGTATGAGTAAAAAAAAAAAAAAATTGGAGGAGGAAGCACTATTTTTGTCTCCACAGGGTTAAAATGCCACCAATAAGCCTAGAGGGACAATAATAGCAGACAATTATTGCTACCCAGCGCCCCATGCCTCCCACGTCTGAGCACAGTGACATGGACATCCTTTATCTTGTCCACTGGAAATAGCTCAGTGCTCGCCCTGCCTCCCGCTCAGTGTTAGGCCCCAGCAGACCCCTTGAGTTTCAGCCAACGACGGCTTTGGAAAAGTAAACACAGTCTCACAGCTCCCTTCCCGCCACCTCATACCTACCCTCCCTGGCACAGAGGGCGAGCAGTCATTAATCTAGACCATAAACAGAGCTACAACAATGCCAAACAATCCCCTGTCCTCCTTCTCATCTACACCTCCCGTCCCTTCCTTGAGCCTTTTCTCTGCACTCCTCCACCCACCTTTCTTTCCTGGAATTTCCCAAAGCAAGCTATCGAAGGCCGAATGTAAATTTGTTTAGATGCTTTATCTGCGCTCCAACAGTATGAGACTGAAGGCAGGCATTAGGATGAAAATACCTTTAGCAGGAGAAACAAGGGGAAGATGCAGAAACTGGAGGAAGATGAGACAACAATGTGAGGGAGAATACGCAGACGATATACAAGGACACGCAGGAAAGAAAGAAAGGAGGGAAGAAACAGAAGAAAGAAAGAAAACTTACTTTCAGAATGAAAGCGGAAGTGAGCACAAGGACAAACTGAGACAAGCATAAAGACACAGTCGGAGGAACACGGGGAAAAGGCAAACAAAAAAGTTTCTGATGCTGAGGGTCAGCACGCCCAGCCCTCTACCCCACACTCCCAAACGCCTCTGCCTTCCACCCAGCCCACAATGCGCCGGACCCCACACCCCAGCAGGCCCCACCACCTGTCTCTGCATTTCCAAAGAGCCGTCAGTTAAATGCCCACGCTTTACATGAGTGCTGATGCACCTGTCTCTGCAGGTGGTGGGGCCTGCTGATGTGGTATTGCTTCAATTTGTGCCCAGTTAAGCCTCGTGAACTCAGACCTGTCCAACAGAAGCTTGGCTGCGAGTTCTTCTCCCAGCCTGGCGCCAGGAGGGGGACCTGATTTCCCACTTCCAGGCCAGACATGCCAAACTGGGAGGACCCCCTGGGGTAGACCCAGAACCCAATAGAGAGATTATATAGCTTATGGCCCGGGAACAGTCAGGATCCCCAGGGTCAACTGGAAAGTGTTGGTGGAAAGAAGGAGGTCTGGAATGCCCTCTGGAAGTCACCACGCTCCTGCATATCACTGACATCCCTGTATAGACCAACCTGCTCATGCACTTGTGCATGTAGTGTGGCCATAATGCAAACAGCAGGTTCCAAAAGTGAGTGAAATGACATGAAAGTACAATGCATGCTGGCAGTGCAACTTTTGATGTACATCAACTGCCTATAATGTCCTGAATGAGAACATTTAGTAATGCCTTACTCTTATATAGCACTTTTCAAGGCACCCAAAGACACTTTACAATTTCAAGCACCTCAATCATACTTGACTGCCTTGGGGCAGTCTGACAGAGGCACCTACGGCCACCACCAAACACACAACCATTCACACTTAGGCAATGTGGGTTAAGTCACAGGGACACAATGACAGCACACGCTCAGACAGGGACTTGAACCAGCGACCCACCGGTTGCAAGGTGAGCACCTACCCACTGCCACCCGAAATAGAAACAGTAGTAGTAGAAACAAACTGATTTTTAGCTGCATGCTTCCAACTCTTTGCAACTTCATTCCCAAAATGAAACTGAAGGGTCACTGTTTGGATCAGGTGGGAGAGATCCTGCACACACTGCAGAGAAATCTGAGCCTAGCAGGAGCTCCTGAAGCAGTGCAGCACTGCCCAAGGAGGTGGCCTTGAAGGGGACAGTAATCTTATCTCTGGTATATATATATATATTTTTTTTGCTTTTTATAGGCGTGTCTTGATCATGCCTTTTATCTTTGGTGTGTTCTTTTCTGAGATCTGAAATGGATATTTCTCAATAAGCGAGTTAACAACACATCTTCCTGCAGTGATGAGTCATGCATTCCCATGCTAGCCTTTTTAACCTGAAAAATGCTTCCTGTGGTCTGCTAACTTGTAGACACATGCAGCATGAATTAGACATGGACATGTTATACAATACCACGCCGGGTTGGCTGCAGACGCTTGAAGCAGTGCTCCTCCCACTACTTGAGTTTTTTCTTGGCCATAATTTGATAGTTTGTTGAAAGAAAATGGGCCAGCACCAGCCACTCATCATCATGTTTTATTTCTGCCCCATCAGCCCCTCCTGCTCAGCGACCAGCTCTTTGTTGCGAGGAATGTCCTTGTTCTTTGTGCAGTCTGTCTCCTGGCTCAGGTCTGTGTTGGCAGATGGCCAGAGCTGCTGAGCTTCTCTGTTAGTTCAGACGATGCAGAAACAAATGATAGATGACAGGCAGACAGCGTACTGATACAAATCATCATCTTCATCAACAGGCACTCTGTTTTATCATGTCAGAAAATCTATTTATTTTTTCCCATTTTATTTATTTATTTATTTTTTACAGTTTTGGAGGGCCATAAAAACATATTTTATTCAAAGGGTATAGCAAGCTTTATATCAGCAGTGACAGAAAATGGTTATTTTGCCCTGAATTATTTCACTCAGGCGAAGCTTTTGCAGATGAATTGGGTTTTTCTCAGTTCAAGGACAACAAACCTGAGAGGAAAGACAGTCAGATCCTTCCTGTAGCAGGCAGGTCTTCAACATTTCACAGTTACAATTTCTGTATCAGTGTCAAAAGACTTGGATAGCTTATGACAATATAAAAGAACTGCAGCTGAATTTATATTAAACTTCTGAATATGTTGAACTCCTTATACATTCAGCAAATATAAACCAGCATTAGCATTCATTCACAGCACTGTTTGTAAGTGTTAAATAGCAACATCCCAAATTCAGTCTAATTATAATTAGTGCCCCAAACTGTAGTAACTCTACTGGCCACTGGGGGCTCCAGAGTCCCTGTTGACGTCCGAGTTAAAATGTCCAAAATTAAGAGAAGAATTAAATGTGTTTACAGCCTGGTATAAAAATATTATTGTTACAGCTTTGTGATGACTGCTCAGTGGATGATCCTTTAGAAAACTCACCTGTATTAAGTCTTAAGGATATGAATTAGTAAAATCCCAGTCACACAGGCTTAGAGATAACTGGTCGCTAGAGAAAAATTAATACTTTCTGACCAGTTGGTGAGTGGTTGCAGAATTGAATTGGTATTTGGTTGCCAGTAGATTGCTTTGGTTGCCTGTACTTTGACTTGTCTGCAGACACTTGCCAACTGCTTGTTTTGAAGCTGTGAAAAGTGACAAAAGGAAAAGGAAACTTCAGAGTAAAAACTTACTGCTGTAACCAACACATTTCAAAAGGCACAACTTGAAAGTTAAAGCACTCAGCAGTTTTGCAGACATGTTGGTGTCTTCCATGCAAAATACAGGCATCCACAGCAACCTGCTAGAGACCAAACCCATCACAAGAAGGTTTGTGGACAAATACCCTCTTTGCAACCTCCAGCAGCCTCCAGAAACTACTCATTTTCCCTGAGAGATCTGAGGTCACAAACAGGCCTGTGTGACTGAGGCCTAACCGTGTGGCCAAAAATATTATAAGGAAGAGACAGAAATCTGTGGAAGTATTCCAGGGTAGGTTATACATAATTTTACAATATATGCTATTATACTACTGTGTGTGTCTGTGCATTGCACCCATGCTGTTTACTAACCAACCTTTGGCAGCAGCTGATACTCTGCAGCCCGTCCTTTTGTCTGAATACGTCCTTTGTGGCTTAAAACAAGAAAAGAAGAACAAAAAAGACAGTGATGCCCAAAACGCTCAACTTCATACCTCTAAATCCACCTCGGCAGCATACATCTTTGACTCTCAATCTGTGGCAGCCACCTGACGATAGAAAGGCCCAAATTTACTCTGTTTGAATTGAATTTTGGTTCTTTTTGGTCTCCTGAGGGAAAGAGCTGACTCCACTGTGTTCGCCAGCTTATCAAACTATGCTTGGCTGCCGCTTGGTGCTGAACAGCTAGTGTACAATGGCAGGAAATTAGAGCTTTGGGAGTGAACCAAAAGTTTTAGACAAGGCAGCTTAACAATGAGTTGAAACTCTGTAAACTGGGAGAGGTAATTTACCTCCTTCAATCGAACTCTAAGAAGAAAGTTTAAAAAGACAATAGTCCGGTCTCTAGGCAGCATCGGCCACGCACTAAAAGGCAATTAAGTCTGTACCTTCAGATATTTCACAGCAGGAGAGCTGCTCAGCAAACAGCGGGCTGGACTCTCAGTGCTACAATTAGTGTTGAGAGTGCTGCTGTGTAGCAGCACTGACATAATGTCAGGTGTCCATGCTGCAGCACGACATCTGGACCCGTGCACTGCTGAAGTCGACTCCACTGTAATTTGTGCAGGAACGGCAGTAAAAAAAACCAAAACAGTCTGGGTAAATAGCTGAAGGTTGGGCTTGTCGTTATCTGTCATTAGTCAACTGAGCCATTCGTCTCTCTGGCATGCAAGGGTGAAAAATACAGGTCGGCAGGGGCCTGCAGAACCCAGGAGATGACTTCTGGAGCAACGGTGGGAAGGAGCTACCTCTGTTTAACACAGGTAGGGGCATATTTAGAGGTGGGATATAAAAAAAAGAGTGGTGTTCCAAGGGCAAGTAGGCCACAGAGACTTGAGAAAGTGAACCTGATGCATGGTTAGAAGAGCAGCACTCAATGCTTGAGCGATATTGATCAGGCTGATAATTGTCTGTGTGAGAGGGCTTTTACAGGCCCCTTCAGGTATTAAAGAAGAGCCTGCAGAGCAGCACTGCTGTCCTCATGCTCACTTTGGTTGCCGCCTATGAATAGGAGAAATAAGAGCTTCTCATGGAGGTCATTATATCTGAAGCAGTGGCTGCATTTCTGTCAGCAGCAGCCTATTCTGAGCCTTCACTTGTACATCTGTGTTCACTGCCATGCAGAGAGACATGTTTGTAGAGCTGTATGAGAGCTTGTTAGTTCTGAGATGATGTTTTATGCCCCATTAAAGGCTGGGCATGAATTCAGTCTACTTTCTGAGAGTGGACATTTTTCTTCTGACTTTTTTTTTTTTTTTAAGTTGATGCAACTTTGTGCACTTCTCTGATTTCCCCTGTGAAATAAAAGCCAGCACACAGAAAACTGCCGGAGCTGGAGAATTACTTGATCTGCTTTTGGAGATTGTCAGATTGTTTGGTGCAAAAGTTTAAATTGGAAAAACCTGGACTCATTATGGATTCTGCTGATCCCTGACAGCAGCTGAACACGCCGGGTGCATTTCTGAAGTTGATAAAATAACATTTAGAAATACAGAGTTTGGATGTTTTTGTCAAATTTAAAAGAAATTTAAAAAAACCCCACCTGATTCAAATGCCACCTCCCAGTGGGCTCAGTAGGCAATAATAATTTAATGGTGTTGCTGCAGTGTTGCTGAAAGCCCGTAAGAGGAGTGTGCTCACCATGAAAGAGCACCCTGGCCAGGCTGCAGAGGCTTTGAGAAAGTCTTTTTTTTGTAACTAAATATCTGCTTTCACCTGCTGTTTGTCCATCTGTGTGTTTAAGTCTAAGAAAATTAAATTACTTGGTTTAAATCAGGCAGAAACTTCCAGGTCTGAGAAAATAAGTTTAAGTAAATGTGGAACTGGCCAAAGATGCTGACACCTGTAGCTGCTGAGTGTCTGCTTCTTGTTGCTTTGATCATTTGAGTCATTGAACTAAAGCTCGACTGTGTTTGTGGTGTTGTTGCCTTTTGGAGCATCTTTCTTATAATGACGTGAAATAATCCACTGCTCAAAAAAACACTCCCCAAACAATCAAAGGAACCCTTTTTAATCAGTAGCAGAGGGGGTCGTTCAGCAGTTTCAGCTGCTTTGGTGTTCATCACATTACCACCAGGTGCACTAGAGGGGCAACAATGAGACACCCCCAAACAGGAATGGTTTTACAGGTGGAGGACACTCACATTTTCCCCTCCTCATCTTTTCTGACTGTGTTTCACTAGTTCTGCATTTGGCTAGGGTCAATGTCACTGCTGGTAGCATGAGGCCACACCTGGACCCTACAGAGGCTGCACAGGTAGTCCAACCCCTCCAGGATGGCACATCAATATGTGCCATTGCCAGAAGGGTTGCTGTGTCTCCCAGCACGGTCTCAGGGCATGGAGGAGATTCCAGGAGACAGGCAGTTAGTCTAGGAGAGCTGGACGGGGCCGTAGAAGGTCCTTAACCCATCAGCAGGACCGGGATCTGCTCCTTTGTGCAGGAGGAACAGGATGAGCACTGCAGAGCTACAAAATGACCTCCAGCAGCCACTGGTGTGAATGTCTCTGAGCAAACAATCAGAAACAGACTTCATGATAGCAGCCTGAGGGTCCGCTGGGAAATTATGTCTCAGTCCATCTGACACCGCCAGGTTGCACCTCAGACTGTCCAGGAGCTCAGTGATGCTCTGGTCCAGATCTGGGAGGAGATCCTCCAGGACACCATCTGTCATCTCATTAGGAGCTCTAACGCTGTCGGGAAAGCATGTGGGGGGCCACACAAACTACTGAGCAGCATTCGGAGCTGCTGCAGTGAAATTTCAGCTAAATGTTCCAGCTGCTGCATCATTCTTTACTTTGATTTTCAGGGTGTCTTTGAATTCAGCCTCTGAAAGTTGATCATTTTAATTTCCTTCAAACAACGTGGCATCCTTTCATTCCTATCACATCACCCAGGCCATATCTGTATGGATATCCTACCCACTGAGGTCTGATGTGTTTTCAGTGTATGTGTAGTGAATTATATTAAGAGACCATCCAGGAAGTTTGAGCTTCAGATTGTTTTTACAGGAAAAAAACTAAATCCTTGTAGACCTTATCAGTCTCTCACATCACTGTGGAGGACTTTTCTTTAGTCTTGCATTCCTTCATTGAGAATCGCAGACATGCATTTATGCGCAGCGCTTTGATTTTTCAGTCATTCTCTTATAAATTTTCTGTGCTCGGGATCATGGTCCTGTTTGCATGATCCAGTTTGAGCCAAGCTTTAGCTGTGTGACAGGCGGCCTCACATTTGCCTCTAGAATACTTTGGTATACAGAGGAGTTCATGGCTGACTCACGACTGCAAGGTGCTCAAATCCCCACCGCTGCAGCACAGTGCTGACAGTGGTATGAAGTTTTTGTGTTGATCTGATTTCATGCGTTACGAGCAGGGATCTCCACTTTGTTCACTTCTGTCCAAAGGACTTTGTTCTAGACGTCCTGTGGTTTGTTCAAATGCAGCTTTGCCAACCTCAGCTGTGCTGCTGTGTTCCTTTAGAGAGAGGAGGCTTTCGCCGGGCAGTCTTTTTCAAATTGTACTGTCGTGAACTTTAACCTTTAATATGCACATGTAGCTCTTTAGAAAAGCAGTGAGGGTGGATTCAGTGTTTCGCAGGACTGCCACAGTCCAGCGTCTGGTCTAATAAAGTCACCTCTGGCTCCAAGATGGCAGCAGTGCTAAAGATAAGACTGCAGAAAGGAGACTTCATGAGCTGACGTCACAGTTAAGAAATCAAAAACATGTTAGTTAAGCTTTTAAATTTGAATGAGACGATTCAGTATTAACAGCTTTATTGATGAACTGCACAACATTGAGTGTCTGAATACATACTCGGGGACTTCCTCACTAGAAGGAAGACTTCAATATCGGTGCAGTTTCAGCAGTTAAATCAAACCAATGGAAACTTCCTCTCTGGTGTCTCATGCTTCTTGCTTTGGTTTTTCATATCTTTTTTATGCCATAATACTTTGTGTGAGTCTCAAATGGATTGTTAAAGAGAAACAACTCAGCACTGTATCTGCATTTCAGGAGTTTATCATTATAAGTGTTATTATCAGCGGCATTCAAGCACAGATACCTATTATCATTCTCCTTTTTTATTTCTCCAGAGCGACTTTTGAAAAATATTATGTTCCTGAGACGTATTAGAGATGATGTGATGAACAGACACTTTGGTGTCATCTTTAACGCCACCCCTTCAGAATAATCTATCACCTGTTTTTGTGCTGAATTGCCTCTTTTTAAGATAACCAATATCAACCAATTTCTGATTTTTTTTGGTTCTTTTCTTTTTGGTAATTTGAAGCTCTGCTCTGAGCTCCACCCAAATAAGTTTTATCCTAATTAATAGTGGAGTGCTTTCAGAAACAGAGATACTCTGATCTGGGATTAGTGCATAAGTGTACCATAAGCAGAAAAATTAGAGCAGCAGATATCATTAGTATAGCTCATACATGTTATTGGCTTATAGTTTAGATGCTTATATCAACAGATTTGTTCACAGGAAGTTGGGCTTCTTGCAGCTCCCAGCTCGGGGCTTTAAAATGAGCACCGCGCATTAAGAGACTGCCCTCTGTGACCTGTGGGAAGGCCATCGTTGACACAGTTATGCTCATACAAAAGAGCCGTTGAATGGAACAGGTGGAACGAGGACATCTTTGGGTCTTATTGAGGGCACAGAGAGGAAGGGGAGGACACTTGTTTTCTTTTCACGGCGCTTGGTTTCTCGTTACAGAGCGTTAACTGGCAGATTAGGGTTCCTAAAGCCTCTCATGGTTGTAAAGTTTTGTGGTCAAACTAATGGGGAGTTAGGGTCATTAGTGACGCACCGGAGGTTAAAGGTTAGAGGGACGCTGTCCTGGAGCTGGAGAGGGTGCAGATTATAGCAGCCTCTGTCTGTAGAGGCACATTTATGTTACATTTTTCATATTCTCAACAGATCCAAACCAAAGAAAATATTATCCATGGGATTATCAATGCTGAAGCATGATAGGTCAGTTCTCACCTGGTTCTGACCACTTATGGAGATCTGTAACATTAACAAAGACACAGAGACCTGAGATTCTTTTTAACCAGCTGGGAGAGCCTCATCAGACCAAGTCCGCACTCAGTCTCCTGCAAGCTCTGCTGAGGCTGCTCCCGCTTGCTGCTTTTATTATGGTGCACAAACAACTTTCGTAACCTTTCCGGCCTAGACATGACTTCAACAACTTCATTTCATAAAGCATATGACAGTTATAAAAAAGAGGAACTATCATGAGGGCGAAAGGTTAAGCTTTGCAAGTGAGTGTGAGTGAAAGTCAGTGCTCATAGGAACATACATCCTGTCCTTTACTTGCACTGTTGCTTAACAGGGTGTATGTGTGAGTGTGTGTCAAACATGAGAGTGAACAATAAGCATAGTTTTATACAGCCATCATTTAAGCTTTTTCTAACATTTCCCTCCTTTTGATACTGTATAAAACTCAGAAAACAACTCAAGCCAGCAATGAAATATCAATACAAAATAAGCATTCTTTGCGTAACATGTATGTACAATTCAATCCAGCAACATTTATTGAGTCTCTCTGTTCATCCGATCTTCACCACTCAGAAACTCTGTTTTCGGTGAGATCATCATAAGGCGTGGATTTTTGTAGACTGGTGTCTTACTGTTACAGTTCGTAATCATCGTAGTAGTCCGGTAAGTCCACTTCAGAATCAGGGCCCAGAAGGGGATAAGTCTGTGCAGGAGCCAGTGCTGTGGTGATCAGCTTGTTAATCAAACTTCTCAGACAAGGAATACAACAACAACCACAGAGAGTAAGAACTGCAGCGAAAACAGCAATAGATACAAGCATAGAGCTCACTAGGGTCCGGTATTTTCCAAACACATCCAACCATCCGTCCCACATTGATGTGTCGACCCCAGAGTGCTCTTTCATCTTTTTGTTCAAGCGTGCTGAAGACCCTCCAGGGCCTTGGTGAGGCTGCCATCTGCTGCAGTGTTATTAGGAATGAAAGTACAACATTGGTCTCCAAATATAGCACAGACGCCACCCTTCTCGGCCAGTAACATGTCAATGGCAATACGATTCTGGAAAGCAGTCAAAGATGTAGCTGCTAGTTGTTCATGTACTGCATGAAATCCAAGTTCAGTCCAATTACCTAGTCTTTGTACGTTGTAGTGAATGTAATTGATGCGGTCAACGTTCTTGCTTGGTGTAATAGGAAAAATTGCAGATATGAGAGGAATATTTTCAAACCCGGCTGTAATCTGGTTTACCAGTTTGTATTCATTTGGAACCCCTCTCGGAATTCCAATGGCGTCGATGTAGGTAGGATCACCCTGGTCCCTCCAGGATGCAACATGATCCGTTGACCTTTTTGATCTGTGCACTGGAAACAGAGTAGAAAAAAACACAGAACCTGCTGCTGCCAATAATTCTCGAGTAGTTAGTGGTATTACTTCTACCGGCAACAACAGGGATACTAGTGCACATATTCCAGTTACATTCTTTGGTAATCTGTCAAATAATCTGTTGTCTCCACACCACCACCATACATCGCTGCGAGACTTTGGTCTAAAAACATTTTTCCCTTCAGTAGAGACTGGCACCGTGGAGATGCAACTCGAGCTATTCAGAGAGCCCAAATGTCGTCCGGTTCCTATCATGTTTATACAGGAAAAATTGTTAGGTGCTACATTCTTGTCAAACCGAGGTTTGAGTCTAACGGCACCGGACAGTGGGAAATAGGGCTCGTACTGTGATAAGCAGTTTACTGCCTTTCGCATCACCTGCTGGTGGTGACGTATAATTCATAAGGGATACCATGCAATTTGAATCTATACTTGCTGGGACTACTTTGAGAAGTGGGCGTGGTCCCATACAAACTAGGCAATCTTGTTGAGTAGTATTAGCGGCTTGTTCTGTCATTAACAACCAATTATTGGATTGTCCTGAAGTACCCAGTGATTACTCTGAACCATTCATCTGTGGGTGCATCTGTGTCTATTATTACCACGGTGCTTGCGGTTTTGGACCGTGGTCCTGGAGTAAATACTCCCACTGTAGAGTTGGTCTGTTTGATCGGTTTAACTTTCCCTTCAACAGGGGTTCCTGGAATCTCGGGTTTGGACACAGTTTAAAAAACCACATTGGCTGCTTTACTTTACCATTATAGTCCAGGGCTGTGAATGGAATTATCAGGGTTTGTGTAATCTGAGTGCCGTTATAACAGAGATACAACTGCTGATCTTTCCATCGGCTAGTTCCTGGGTTGCTGGTGTTACAGGGATGACCCCCTATGGTTCTTGCAGCCCGCTTTACCCTGTGGAATGTTAATTTTCCTTTTGTTGGGCCTGATGTAGGGGCTTTAATGGGCCATGTTTCTACTTCTGTAGCATTTTTACCTTTGGCCTGTAGGGTCTCTTGGCTTAAAATAATGACAGGTATGACCAGTATAATAGTCAGTGCTAGGATTATGCAGAACCTCTGTTTACAGGTCCGTGCTTCAAACATTAATAACGTACATCCAGGTCGCCCTTGGCGATTAGGGTTACCAAAAGGGTGCATTGCCACCGTGAAAACTTCTCCCTAAATGGGAAGCCCTTAAGAATCTTCACTGGCTTTCGCACCCACCCAGCCCTAGACGATGCTGAGTTAGTCCTATTACCAGACTGTTAATGAAAGACTATTCCCTTTGGCGGAGGTTTTTACTGTGGCAATACCTTACAGTGTGATTGATGTATCCAAGTAGGACGTTCCGCTATTTTAATGGCTGTAGGTGTGGTTAAGAGCACTGTGTATGGTCCCTCCCAGCGGGGGGAGGACCAATTGTTTCTTTTTATGGCCTTTATTAGCACTTGGTCTCCAACTTTGATCCTTGTGACCTGCGGAGAGATAGGATCATTAGGGACTCTGTGTGTATCTCTTATTTCTTTAGATTCAAACAATGCTTTCAGCCAATCGCTGAGGTCTTTATCTTGTCGTGGTTCATACTTTGTTTCATACACTGGCAGGTTATATGGTCTGCCGTACAGAGCTTCATATGGAGAAATGCTGTTGTTACTTGGTATGATATGCATATAAGTTTTCACTAAATCTATGCACTCCGGCCATGAACGGCCTGTCTCTTCCATACATTTTCTAAGTCTATTTTTAACAGTTCCATTTGTTCTTTCCACCAATCCTGCACTCTGTGGGTGATATGAGCAATGGTTCTTTAGCTCTATCCCTAAATTTTGACTTGTAGTTCTAACCACTTCGTTTACGAAGTGTGGGCCATTGTCTGACCATATACGTTGTGGCACTCCATGATTTGGTATTATTACTTTACATAATGCTTTCGCCACTGTGAGTGCGTCATTTTTTGCTGAGGGGATGATTTCCACCCATTTGGTTAGTTGGTCTATTATGACTAGGCAGTACTTTAGACCTTTGCTTTGACTTAACTCAATGAAATCCATGTTTATTATTTGAAATGGATATTCAGGTGTTGGAAACTTCCCTCTCGTTAGTCTCGTGTTTCCTTGAGCATTATGTTTGCAGCATGTAAGGCATGCTCTACAAAAATTTTTTGAATAATTTATGAATCCCTTAGTATAGAAATGTCTATTTATTTGGTCTACCATCCCTCCTGATGACACATGTGTCAACCCATGTGTCATAACTGCTGCCGCTTTAAATAGGCTCTTAGGTAGGATGGGTTTGTTCATAATTTGCCAAATACCTTTTTCATTTATTGTTGCTCCCTCCTGTTCCCAGGAGGCTTTTTCTGTTTTTGATGCACTCATTTGCATGTCCTCTAGGACTTTATCATCTATGGGTGTGGCCACCATTAGAAGATATGTTGGTCATGTTTTTTCCGTACTTGCTGCCTTTGCTGCTTTATCGGCTAAAATATTTCCTCTAGTTACAGTGCTTTTATCTGTTTGGTGTGCTGCACATTTGCATATGGCTATGTTTTGAGGTAATGTGACTGCTGTTAGCAGATCTTTTAACAAGGTTGCATGTTTTACAGGTTTTCCTGTGCTTGTCTTAAAACCTCTTCTTTCCCATTGTGCTGCAAAAAGATGTACTGTCGAGAAGGCGTACTGGCTGTCTGTATATATGGTTACTGTTTTTCCTTCATATGCTTTGCATGCTTCTGTCAAGGCTATTAGCTCTGCCGCTTGGGCAGATAAGTGAGATGGTAGTTTTCCTGATCTCACTGTTCGATCTAATGTTACCACTGCATAGCCTGTGTTGGTTTTTCCCGTTTCATCTTTTGAGCTTGAACCATCTACAAAAACGGTTTCTCCTTCAGTTAAAGGTTCATCCTGTAAGTCTGGTCTTGGCTTAACTCTGTCTTGTGATTCTTGTAGACAATCATGTGGTTCACCATCTTCTGGTGTTGGTACAAGCGTGGCTGGGTTTAACACATTACATCTTTCTATCGTGATGTGTGGTTGTGAAAGCAATATAGCTATGCACGATAGATGCCTTGCTGGTGACAGGAAAGTCATTTTTGATTGCAGGAGTAAGACTGAAACTGCATGTGATACTTTGAGCGTTAAAGGGTGAAAAAGTATCAATTCAGCTGTGGCTTCTACGGCCAAGGCTGCTGCACACACTGCTTGTACGCAATGAGGAAGTGCCTGTGTGACTGAATCCAATCTTTTTGAATGGTAAGCCAGAGGCCTGTTATGTGTACCAAATTTCTGCATTAGAACTGATGTCATAAACCCATTCTTACAATCTACCATCTGGACAAAGGGTTTAGTATAGTCAGGCAGTGGGAGTGCTTGATCAGTTTGCAATGCCATTTTCAGGTCACTGAATGATTTCTCTGCCTCTAGAGTCCATAGTACTTTATCAGTCATTTTCAGGTCACTTCCATGGGCTAGATCTATCAATGGTTGTGATATTTCAGCATAATGTGGGACCCATGATCTGTTATAATTACATAATCCCAGAAAGGACATCACTTCCTTCTTTGTATTTGGTTTTGGAAACAATGAAACTGTTGTTCTTCTTTTTTCAGTTATGCTGCGCCCTTTCTCACTTATTGTGTGACCTAAATAGGTTACTTCCTGTGTCACCCACTGTAGCTTGTTCAAGCTGACTTTATTTCCTGTGCGGGCAAGGTGCTGTAGCACTTTTAGGGAAGCTGTTCTGCACTCTTCCTCTGTCTCTGCAGCTACTAGTATGTCATCAACATACACTAAGGCCTGTGTGTTTTCGGGAAGTTGAAGAGTGGACATGCAGTTTTGGATAGCTTGTGAGAAAATAGTTGGGCTATCTGTGAACCCCTGTGCCAATCTGGTCATTGTATAATGTTTTCCTTTATACGTGAATGCAAACCAGTCTTGGGAATCTTTATGCAAGGGTATTGAGAAGAATGCGTTGCTGAGGTCTACTACAGTAAACCATTTTTTGCCTGGAGTTAGTTCATTCAACAACGTATGTGGGTCAGGTACACAGGGTGCCCTGCTTTGTACTGCGGCATTTACTGCTCTCAGATCCTGTACTAGTCGCCATTTCCCTGTTTCTGCCTTTTTCACTGGAAAAATGGGGGTGTTGCACTGAGCATCTGGTTTTTCTATTAGAATACCTGCTTTTAACATATCATCAATTACTGGTTGAATCCCTTCTTCTGCATCTGGTTTCAGGGGATACTGTCTAACTACTGGTCTATATTCTGATTTTGGTTTGATTTTGACAGGTGCAGCCGTGGTCATTAGACCTACATCCGCTGGCCCTGCTGACCACAGTGTTTTTGGCAATAAATTCAACTCGGGGCTTTCTGTTAAGGATGCAAACAATCATTTTGTTTTTTCATGGTAGGCAGGTTCAGTGGTTAGTAGATTTTGACATAATGGTATGTCATATTTTTGGAAGCGCCCATCAGGCGAGGTTGCCCATCCCCCTCTGATCTCGCCCCACTCTTTATTTTGTGAGGCTTCGAGGATCTTTGGTCCTACGGTTTCCCAACTACCTGTGTTATGTTTTGCTAACGATATGTGTGGTATGTTGAGAAAAGGGTTAAACGACCACAGTGTCATAGCATTTTTTGGTAGCTGTACAAAAAGTCCTGCCCACTGGTTATCGATAATGTAAATGGTGTGCACCCTTACTGGACTGTGGGTGAGCTGTTGCACCTTCTTATCAAAATCGGGGTCTTTTTCTGTCCTGAAATCGGAGAGTACAGTGCAACTCTTTTACCGACATGGTTTCTAGAGCCATAACTTAGTCTTTGAGACACTTCTCCTAACCATTGTTTACATTTCCATCGGTCATGTGGGTCGACTACATCTAAACTCCACCAAACCCTCTTTTGTGGGTTCAGTATCTTCTTCATCTGCAATTTGTTCTGTAAGGTACACTTCTTTGTGTCTCTCTGCTCTCATTCCTCCAGATGCTGTGGGAACCACAGCTATCTTGAGTTTAATAAGGAAATCTCTCCCTAGCAGATTTATTGGGCAGTCTGGGCTCAGTATAACCTGACCCTGAGCACATCCCCCTGACTCTTCGTCTATAATGTTGACTGGGGTTGAGAGGGGTACAGCTGTAAGTTGGCCGTTTGCAGATTTAACTGTGACTTCAGACTTGGAACTTTTCTTTAATGGATAGGATTCCTTTATGACAGTGGTATCGGCCCCACTGTCACAGAGGAATTCCATTGCTTTCCCATTCACTTGTAGTATAATCAGCGGTTTTGCTTCCACTCCTGACATTAGAGCTAAAACCCTGACTATATCTAAATCTACTGGTTTCTTATCTAGTCAGGCGAGGTCGCCTTCATCTTCAGATTGTCTGTGTTGCGGATTGTGTGGGGGAGGGCGATATTTCCTTCGCTCGCTCTGATTGCTTCTGCAATTTCTCGCAAAATGTCCCTTCTTCCCACACTTATAACATTCGTCTCGCCCTACATTCTTCCTTCCTCCTGGCCTGCTTTGCATTTGTTTCTGTGTGCGAGTCGCAGGCCCCACGTAGAACACCTGAGAGGATGCAGGTAGTGGCGTTGCATCTGCTACAAAGATTGGCGTGGGTGTGTTCCCTTTGTTTTTCTTTTTACACACATCTTGTGCATGTCGGGCCCAATTCATGGTAGATGTCACTGTAGATGTTGCATGATCCACATTGTGTTTTCTGATAAAATCACTTATTTTTGGTAGAAAACCTGACATCAGCGCCTGTCTCAGGTGATTCTGGTAGGGACTATCCGCCTCTTGATTTTCTGGGATCCTACTATTTGCTTTGAACACTTGCTCTAACCTTCCTCTATATTCATATACATCTTCATCATCTCTCTGTCTGCATTGATTTATTTTATCATAATTGGGTGGGGGTATTACTCCTCTAGTTCTTACAATTACCCCTGCTACAGCTGCTCGCAAACCAGCTGACCCTGCTGGTAACATTTGGCCATCTGGCCCTTCTCCAGTAAAATCTCCTCTTACTCTTCCCCAATCATGTTTGAAGTAGGCTCTGAAAACTCTGACCATTTCTCTTCCATTTAACATGAATGAGTCCATTAATCCCTCTATGTCATTCGCCCATCTGTCTATATCTTCTCTATGGGGGGTCAAACCTTTCACTGCCTCTAGCATCTCGCCCTCTGTCCATGGTCTGTATACTAATATGGTGGGTGGTTGTCCTACGGCTACATTTGGATTAGCAACCTGGATAAGTGGGAAAAGATTACTGTCTTCATGACTAGGAGGCCCAGGTGTGTCCACTGGGGCCCTTGGGGTGACCACTCCAAATTTCTTCCTGAGTTATCTCTGATAACTCGGGATATCCTGCGTGTGTCTGGATTGTAGTCTTTTAGGACCCTCCCCTCCACCTTTCTGTCTAGTACGGTGGGCAACTGGAGTGGTCCCGGACGCCCTTGCCGGAGGGTTGTTTGGAGTTAATTGAGGTGCCTCCGGTGGATCTACCCCAGGCGGTGGAGGCTGTACCAGTTCATCATTAGCCGGAAGAACTGGGAGAATGGGAGGAGGTGGCTGGACTCTCCTGACATTTGTTTCCTCGTCTGGCTTAACTATCGCAGTGCAAACTGTACTTTTAGGTTTATTCTTTCTTTTGTTTGCCTGTTCCAGCCATCTTTTGGCACATGCCAATTCTTTTTGGTGTTTACCTTTGTTTTTGTTTGGCTTCTCCTGAATTTTGGTTATTAGATCTTTTAGTTCATTTTCATTTAATTTTCCCGAAAAGCCATGTTTGCCTTTCCATTTATTTAAATATTCAACATTTTCTGCTCCATGGTACTGCATATATTTTGCATCTCCCTCCAAAGGGGGAGGTTTAGTATTTTTATTACCCATTTCTCAGGTGAGTTTCTCCAGCATGAGACGCAGGGAGGTCACTGATTCGCCCTTCTACCGTCTCCTAATAAGACGGCGGAATCAGTTTTGAGCACTGAGTGCAACCCTGTGAAACCCTTTGTCACTGGTACTTCGTCACCTTGAGAACAAAACAACAATATGTGACTGCCCTGGCCACTCGGTCAGGTCAGAACACCATTCACTCTCGCTTTCACTCTTACTAACCCGGGGTTCTTAAGTTTCGATTTTGTTAAACTGAAACTTGGATCTACCTTCAGAATTCTCTTCGTGTCACTGGAAAGTACCCTGTACTTGTATAAATACCAGGCTACACGGAAACCTCACCTCAGTCTCGCAGTGTCGATCTCCAAGGACTCCGAGTGGGTCCCGTCCCCGGACAGTCGCCGCGTCTGGCAGCGACCCTGCAGCGAATTCACGTCGAGGGATTTTTCTGTCACCCTATTGGCGGCAGCTGTCCGGACAGACTTTCACTCCAACCCGGGGCGGCTCTGTTCGGTACCGGGGCCCACTGGAATCCGGCTCGAAGGACCAACTGATAGGTCAGTTTTCTCTTGGTTCCTTTGTACTGCATGTGTTCATACGCTTTGGCATCGCCCAGACCCCTTAAGAGTACCTGGCTGTTGGTTTGTGACCTTAATAGCACAAGTGAGTCTGTTCATGTCCTGTCAGCTGGTAGTGGTGTGCGATACTGTGAGATTTGGTATTGATCCGATATCAAGTAAAGACATGGCCAGTATTGCAGATACTGATACCGATACTAGGGATGCGCTGATCCGATATTCAGTATTATATCGGTCCAATCCTGGCCTAAATTACGGGATCAGATATCGGAAAAATTTTTTAAATGCAATCCGACCCACAGTAGCTGCATTACAGTTCTCCGTCATCTTCTTCTTCTTCTTGTGGGTTTGCAGTTGACCAGCTTAGAGCTGCATTACCGCCACCTACCGGAATGGAGTGGGGATCAGGAAATAACTCCCTCAGTTCTCCGTCGCTGTGATGGATTCCCTTTGACACTGAGTGGATGATCGCTGACATGTTTCCACGCCTCCACCACTCTCTGCGTGTTTGTGTGTTGTGCTCGCTGTGCTGAGAATTTCAGCTGTTATTTTTTTCTCTACTTCAGCTCCCGGACATACTGCTAGTGAGTGCCAGTTACTCAGGTAATCGATGGAATAATTGATAGAATACTCAATTACTAAAATAATTGATAGTTGCAGCCCTACTGAAATCTGCAACATCCCATAAGCCAATGCATCACCTTCTCACAGGAGCAACAGGATTCAGGTGATAGACTGATTGTTGTAAGTAAGTAAGGTTTATTTATTCAGTGCTTTTCACAGACAAAAAGTCACAAAGCACCGTACAATAATTAAAACACAATATCAAAAACCCAGATAAAACACCATGTTACAAACATATTAACATTACCATATTAAAAGAAAAAGAATAAAAATAAAGTCAACAGAAAGCCTGGTTAAACAGGAAAGTTTTCAACTGTTTTTTTAAGAGGCCACAGAGTCAGCTAGATGGAGCTGGAGTGGTAAACAGGTCCAGAGCTGTGGCACCACTGCCTGAAAAGCTCTGCCCCTCCCTGGTCTTAGTCTTAGTGGGACAACTAAAAGATTTTGATTCTGTTGTGTGAGAGACTGTTGACTTATGTAAAATGCATCCCGGCATTTAAAAAAAAAAGAGTTGTTTTTAAATATCGGCTTTGTATCGGTATCTGCCGATAGCCAAATGTACAATATCGGTATTGTATCAGCCCTTAAAAAGTGGTATCGTGCCATCCCTAACCGATACCAACACTTTCTAATAATTATGATGAATTGTCATGAAGTTTAAGTGTTTGGTGATAACTAATTAGTTAAAAACCCAGATAGAATTGGGCAAAGTTGGTAGGTTAATAGAAAATACTTTGGTGAACACCAGAAGCGATAAGAGGCAGAGATGTTGAGCCTCTTTGCAAATCCTGAGCTCTCCTTCTGGTCACTAACAGGTCATGCAGCTTTACTAACTCAAAGCACAGACACACCCACAAACAGGAACAGTGGCCCTTCACCATTAGCTGCAACCATACATGTTGTATGTATGATGATTAATTTTGTTGTATGTATAATGACAATAAAGTTCTATTCTATTCTAACAGCCATCTAGGTCATGGTGGTCCATTATCAGCCACCCTCAGTACCAGACAGCGTGTAGTTCACATCACAGACTAATAATAACAGTGAGACCAACACAATATAACTGAAATTGATAGGTCAGTTTTCTCTTGGTTCTGACCACTTATGGAGATCTGTAACATTAGCAAAGACACAGAGACCTGAGTTCCTTTTTAACCAGCTGGGAGAGCCTCGTCAGACCAAGTCCGCACTCAGTCTCCTGCAAGCTCTGCCGAGGCTACTCTCACATGCTGCTTTTATTTCAGTGCACAAACAACTTTCGTAACATTTCCGGCCTAGACTCAGTTTAACAACTTCATTTTATTCAGCATATGACAGTTACACAAAAGAGGAACTGTCATGCGGGTGAAAGGTTCAGCTTTACATGCGAGTGTGAGTGAGTCAGTGCCCATCGGAACATTCTGTCCTTTATTTGCACTGTTGCTTAACAGGGTGTATGTGTGAGTGTGTGTCAAACATGAGAGTGAACAATAAGCATAGTTTTATACAGCCATCACTTCAGCTTTTTCTAACAGAAATAACTGATATACTGTAACTAAACTCAGCGTGAACAGTCCCGTGAGTCTTTGCTTGGCTGCCACAATACAAAAAAGTTTTTGTTCTGAAACATTAGATCAGTGACAAAACATACATTGTGTTAGGATGGCTGAAGCGGCTGAATAAAAAATGGAGGCTTGAGGCAGAGGTGATGTGCTGACCCACAGTTTTATTCACCAACATTTATACACAAAAACCAGTACAGCACAGTGGTGGGGCAGGTTTCCAACCATTCCTTCTTTAAAATAAAGGTTAAATGAAGTTTCATGGGCTCATTCCTGCCAGTCTCAACAGTCATTTTCACACCTTCACACTGACCCACACCAACACTGTTTGTGAGATACTTATAGCAGAAGCTGCAGTGGGGACCAAAGAGAAAAACCCTCATTGTCATGAGAATTGTTAAACAGTTCACCTGGACGGCTTTTCTGGATGTAAAACCAATGTTTTTAGAGCAGGGACCTCCTGCTGTGCAGCGTGCGGTCGCAGGTCGTAGCGTCAGCGTTATGGACGGTTTCCAGCCAAGTCACTGTGACCCCTCAGCTTCTACTGATACACTTCAACTATGAATTATACAAATCCATACAATATGGTAACGAAAACTTAAATACCAATGTCACCAGTGAATTATTGCAGTTTAATTATTTGGTTCATTCTGCAGCGATCGTGGTGACCAGCAGGACTGAGGAGGGCACTAAACGGAGGGTGGGTGGAGGGTGGGTGCAGGAGGGTGGGTGCAGGTCAGACTGGGGGGCTTCCTCTGATGAAAACAAACAGAGGTCAGTCAGCTGTCCCAGCGTCACTTCTTGATCCACTTTTGCACCAAAGAAATGTTTCTGCTGTTTGTGATGGATGGTTTTTATCGTTCTTCACAGCCCACAGGAACAATAATGAGCCGTACGTGTCTGCTTGGATTAAAGAGAAGCGCTGGTATAAAAACATAATTCAGTAATTACAAGGCCCAGCTAAAAGAAAGACTGTTCATTAAATAAAAAAGAAGAAAAACTAATGAATCCTGGAGCCTCGGCTGCCTGGAAACAGCAGGAGTGAAACGCACCCAAGCCTCCTTAGTCACGTGATGCAGGTGTTTTGAAGCAGGTTTTGGAGCAGTGTTTCAGACACCTGCGCTTCGGAAGCTGATACAGTACCGAAACTTCAGAGTCGAGCTTCCCATCCCTACCTGGGGACACTTTTGGCTGGAACACCTTCTGTAGAGAGCACAGGTAAGCATCTCACATGTTTACCTTTTTAAAATAATAATAAATGCTAACCATTAAAATATGCATTCTAAAGGTTAAGATGTAGTTCCTGTTGATTCACCAAACCTGCCATAGTAAAACAACATTTGCTCCTAAGCAGACCTTCACCATTACCAGCTGGGAGCCTGCCAAACAAATAAAACATGTCAAACCTTTAATGTGGCTGCATTCCTTTACTTCTGTGCATGTTCCACCCTAAAATGAACACCTTCATTACACATTACACATTACACACAATGTGTAATGTGTAATGAAGGTGTTCATTACACATCACAATGTGTAATGAACACCTTCATTACACATTGTGATGTGTGGATTTTTTTCTTAAAGTGGACAAAATGATCACTCAAGAACAAATTAAAGCTTTTTTCAGGTAAGGTGTTCAGAAAGTATGATACAAATGTGATAAAATATAATACACAAGTAATAAAAATATCTCTTCATTCATTAATTTTCTAGAATTTCTTTCGTAAGTAAACAAGCTGTACAAAATTATCACTCCGTAACGTTAAAAAACATCTACGCTTCTTATGTCAAAAATATAAGACACTTTGGCCCTTTAAGTTACTTTTTTGACATTTCACCTTCAGTTAAGGGGAGTTAGCCTCTTAATTGACATCAAATCGTGGACCGGAGGGGAGGGTTTCAGACTGCTGACAAATTCCTTTTTTCCCCAAGTAAAATGTGTTATGTGTCACGTGACGGTAGAACGTCAAAACACTGCGGGGAGGGGAGGAGCTAAGTGTGCCTGCTCAGTGCTGTGATTGGAGCGCCACTTAGACAGTCAGCTCGCATCTTTGATGAAACCACAGCGCTGCATACAGGAGAGAAACGGAAGCTAAAGTATTGATCTCATTACACTGGTATTGATCAATACCAACGTTGGTATCGATATTATCGATATTTGGATCGATCTGCCCACCTCTAGCAGCCGGTGGATACGGCTGAGCCCGTTGCTGTGCAGCATGTGTCTGTGGATTTGCTGAGCTGGCTGAAACCTGAAGGGTGACGTTCGTTCACTCGGTCCGTTTACAGGTCTGTTATCCTCCACAGGAGGAAGCACTTCGGTGAAGTCTACCTCACTGCAGGCTGGCTCAGAATAATCAGCCTTCTGCTGTTTCTGCTCTGGATCTTTTCTCTTTACATTTTAATAGTGCAGCTGGAAGTCTTTGTTATGGAGGAAAAAAGCATTAATTTATTTGAAGAGTAATAATATTTAAATATGCCAGTAATTTATTTTTGAGCAGTTTCTCATGAACATCTACAGCTGAACGTTAATAAAAGTGTCTGTGTGATATTTGGGACATGGAGCTTTGACTCTGAAGGGCCTTTTTGTTTGTTCCTTTGGGAAGAAAATATATCGAGATGTATTTTGGTCCATCTTCCCAGCCCTAATAGTTCTAAACATATTTAGGGTGTTTTTTCTTCACTTTTTCTCTCCAAAGATACTATTTCTCTCTCCTACGGCCTCGACTGCAACTATATGCAAATAACCAATTATGCAAATTAGGTGATGACGCCATTTAGCAACTTCTAGTGACTTTTAGGACAGCCAGTAGCTACTTTCCTTACTGAGGAGTTGGCACCAGTGACTCTCCGAGTTCCCAGTGGGAAGTTTAATGTGGAATTCCCGCAGCTCCGAGTTCCCGCTGAGGAGCCGAGCCCCAGGTAAGCTGACGGCAGTGAAACTGTTCTGCGTCCGCTGTGTTTTTGTGCCTCGCTAAGAAGCAGAACAAATACTCGTCTTCTCGTTTTTCCGACTGCTCTAATTTGGCAGCACGGTGCTGGCTCTCACCGCGGCATCGCACCACTTCCGGTCCTGGAGCACAGTGTTTGCTGGATCTGTTTATTATGTGTAGCTCGATTTATGTGGATAACGACATATTTCAGTGTGACCTTCACCTGCTTTATCCAAAGCACACTCTCTGCTGAATCACCTGCATTCATTTTCTTTACTTAGTCTGGCTTTAGGAATTCGCTAGCTTCAGCGCTAGCTATTAGCTTAGCTCGTAGCCGACAAACTAGCAGCATGGCTTCTTCTCCTGTCCCTCCTGGACTTTCCGGTAACGTTTAGTTACTCCCCGGCCTCCTTTAGCAGTAACGGTACTTGTGGTCTGTTTGTAGCTCTGGAGGCCAGGCTCTGAATTTGAGACTCGGCTCCGCACCCTGGAAAATCCAGTAGCTATCCAGGACTATCCAGGTCGGTGCGGACCATGGTAAGCTAGCCGCCGTTAGCCCCCAGCAGAGAACTGTGAGGAGGAAAGTCGTAAATGGGCTCATTATGTGGTCCGAGTTGGTGAGAAAGCAGCTGGAAATAGAGGATTTTGTGTTGTGGGTGAACTGAGGTGAGTCTGAGCCACTGCTATAGCGGCACAATCAGAAGCACCTGCATCCTCACCTGTACACAGCAGAGCTTCAGTTCCTCCTGCTTCAGCCCTCTGTGACAGTGTTGCTCAGGCAAAAAGAAGGCACTGCCTGAGCCCCAACACTGTCACAATGTTTTATTAATCAATAAGTAAAAGATCAATAAAGCACCTTCCTGTAACTGTTAATCCACAAACACACCTATGCATTGATATACTACAACTGATCTATTGATGCATGTCTCAAGTGGGAGATTTTGAGATGGAAAGAAAGAGGAACAGAAAAAAGGGGGGGAAATGGAGAGGAAAATAGAAAAAAGAAACGGGAAAGAGCACCAGTAAAGTAAACCAAATAGTTCATCACTTGTTAAAACATAAGATACTGTCAATATTTGCAAACTTAAAAATTGTGTTGGGGGGGAAAAAAAAAGCATGGTTACACAAGCAAACCCTTTTGTTCACCGCTTCACTTTTGGAGCTTACACGGAGACACCTGAGCTGCAGTTAAAACGAAACATCGAAGCGACAGATTTTGTGTCGAGGATTTTTAACAATCGAATTGAGTTGCTCCAGGAATCGTTGCAGCCCTAAAATTTGCATTAAATTTTCCGTTTGTGTATCAAAATAAATGAAGGTTGGTATTTACCTTTCATGCTGGCATTTCTTTGTTGAATCGGAAGCCTGAAGTTTTCCTTTGATCTTCATTTTTCCTCTCACTTCTCCTCCTTCATGCCGGTCGTCATTTCGATTTCTGTAGCCCGTGAATTCAAGCGCGCACACGACCGTAGAGCTCCAAACGTGCACATTATGAATGAAACTGCCCGTGCTCTGTGGGAGATGAGTGAGTACCCCCCTCACATTTCTGCAGATATTTAAGTATATCTTTTCATGGAACAACACTGACAAAATGACACTTTGACACAATGAAAAGTAGTCTGTGTGCAGCTTGTATAACAGTGTAAATGCTGACAAATGCTGTCTCTGAAAGATAGATGCAGGAGTGCTGTCAGCATTGCTGCAGAGACTGAAGAGGTGGGGGGTCAGCCTGTCAGTGCTCAGACCATACGCCGCACACTACATCAAACTGGTCTGCATGGCTGTCACCCCAGAAGGAAGCCTCTTCTGAAGTCTGTACACAAGAAAGCCCGCAAACAGTTTGCTGAAGACATGTGAACAAAGGACATGGATTACTGGAACCATGTCCTATGGTCTGAGGAGACCAAGATTCATTTGTTTGGTTCAGATGGTCTCAAGCATGTGTGGCTGGCGATCAGGTGAGGAGTACAAAGATAAGTGTGTCATGCCTACAGTCGAGCATGGTGGTGGGAATGCCATGGTCTGGGGCTGCATGAGTGCAGCAGGTGTTGGGGAGTTACATTTCACTGAGGGACACATGAACTCCAATATGTACTGTGAAATAATGAAGCAGAGCATGATCCCCTCCCTCCCTCTGTGTGTGTCTGCATCCATAGAAAGTCAGTGCAGATGTTGATCCTGCACTGACTGCTGTTCTTCAGCCTGTAGAAACCATCCTGTAGCTGCAGGAACAAATGTATCTTGTAAATGTTGCTCTGCTCAGGTTTCTGTTTGCTCTGCTTCTTTTCGTCAGGGATCAGATACTTTGTGTCCCAGCTGAGTAGCAGCAGGAGGAGGAGAGCCTGACGGAGCAGCAGAGGAACACTTTCAGCCACTGCAGAGGAAACGATGAGCTCAACACAACAGGTGAGACAAAAATCACTGTGACACAATTACTGAACCTGTGTGACTTTATCAGCTGCTGATGGTTTAATCAATAACTGAGTTTTAAGAATTTAGCTTCAGCCTGTTCATCCTGGGCTCCTCCACACATACAGAATCTCCTTTCAAATACAAAAATCACTGAAGTTAAAAGAAGATAAAACTAATTTTATCAGGACATTAGTAAACAAATGAACCCCAAAATTTTTTTATTACCGCTGTCATTGCAGTACATCAGTGTAATGTGCCATCACCAGCAGGTGGTGGGAACTGACCTGCAGTGTGTGTCGTTTCTGCCTTCATTCAACTGATGGAGGGAAGCTCAGTTTGTTTTCACTCACCTCTGCTTGCATGTCTGTCACTGCAGGACCAACATGCAGAGAGAAGTCGGCGCCCTCAGGAAGCCGACAAACCGCACAGAAGGAAGGGAGGCAAGAAATACAGCTGTGATCTGTGTGGGAAGGATTTTACTGAGAAGTCTTACCTAAAGGTACATGAACTCATCCACACTGGAGAGAGCGACCACTCAGCTGTGAGCTGTGTGGAAAGTCTTTTGCTACATCTTAGAAGTTTGAAAACACACCAGCTCATCCACAGTGGAGTGAAAGCTGCACAGCTGTGATCAGTGTGGTAAAGCTTTTACTCAAAGAAGCCACTTACGGAGGCATCAAGTTGCCCACTCTGGAATTAAAGCATACAGCTGTGACATCTGTGGACAAACTTTCAGCCTTCCAGACTCGGAATAGACACATTCGCATTCACACTGGACACAATGTGTACTGCTGTGATCAGTGTGGTAAACCTTTTACAACTGAGAAACAGTTACTACGTCATAGTGTTACCCACACTGAGGAGAGGCCTTACAAATGTGACCTGTGTGAGAAGGCTTTTAAAGATACTGAGTGCCTACAAAAACACCAAAAGATCCACAGCAGGAAGACCCCGTACAAGTGCCGATACTGTGAGGTATGTGTTTTCATTTTGATCTTGTAGTTCTAGCCTTATTATTTGACACAACTCTGCTCATTAACTTGTGTTAGGAATTCCAACACTGGGCAAGTCACAACATTTTAATATCAGTTTCTACTTCACTTGGGTTTTTTTCTTTTCTTTTATGCAATCAAAGAATCCTGAAACAAATAAATAAATAAAATGATTAACATGGACATGTAAGTACAGAAGGTTTCTATGTATCCATGTGTAAGTCTGATGCTTTTACAGTCCGTTTCCCCCATGGGAAATGTTCATCTTCAGTGTTTATGCTGTGAGGCAGCTGCTCCACGGTGTAGATTAGGCTCATACTGTGTTGGTGAGTCAGGTTTATGCCACTTTCTTGTTACTGCACGTCACTAACAAGGCTTTCAATTCTTCAGCTCTATCTGCTTTTAACACTTCATTTCCTACCATGTTATCAAACTACAATAATTTATGATTTACAGTAGGCCTGACGCGATAAACAATAAATCAGTTAATCGCACGATAACTTAAAGTGAGGTCAGCGATTTTTATTTATCGCCTTATTGTTTCTTCGTGTCTCTCTCTTTCTACTGAAGACACTGGATGGCAAAAGGCTTAACTCTGCTGCTCTCCACCGACCCCTCCCCTTCTCATTTCCTTAGTTCACTCCCCGCTTACACTATCGCGTCAGGTAGCTAGCCGAGGCGCATCATCTCGTACGTCTGCAGCATTAGTGCCCCGTGAGGAGTTGGCAAACTAAAGAAATGCTATTTGATATTTGGGGAGAAAACCCGAAATGGAATTGGTTTCAAAGTCAAACGCAACAGCAGCCGTGTGGGAGCACTTCGGATTTAAACCAAATGACCGAGGCGAACTGCTGAACCTTTGCGAGCCGGTATGTCGCATTTGTGGTAAAACGGTAGCAACTAAGAGCAGCAATACAACCAACTTGCACCTGCACCTAAAACACGATCATCCAAAGCAGTTTCCCCAGCTGGGGAAAAAAACTACAACAGGTGGGCCGTCTCCGTCTTCAAGTTCCCGACAGTCCACCATCACTGGAGCATTTCATCGACAGACAGCGTAGTTCCCTTAATCGCTAAAGAGATGCTGACCTTTAATATCGTTGAAACCAGCTCAGAGAGAGTGTTTAGCACAGCTGGAAACATTGTTGAATAAAACATGAATGTTTTATTCAAGTAGATTTTTTGTTAACAGAGATTGAGTCCTTTTTGTTTTTATTTTTGTTTATTTTTTGTTCCAGTGTTAAGTGTTCTTTGGAAATTAAAGTTTTTTTGTTTTTTTTTTCTTGAGAGGATGAAGTAACATTGTCATTATCACTACTATTTTAAAACTGTCTCCAAACAATATTATTGTTTATTGCAGTAATTTCTGAGGCTAGCAAAATTTGTTATCGTGACAGGCCTAATTTACAGTGGGTGTGGAAAGCTTTCAGACCCCTAAATTTTTCATTCTTTGTTTCATTGCAGCCATTTGCTAAAATCAAAAAAGTTCATTTTATTTCCCATTAATGTGGCCCGACAGAAGCCTCTCCTCGGTGCAGGACATGTGCAGGCTTTCATAGTTTGCCAAAAATGTAGTCGGGTTGAGGTATGCAGTGGCATTACAGTGTGTACAATAATACAAGTGCAACATGGCAAAGTGCAGAACAGCAGCATGGAGATGGATAAATCTTAGAAAAACTTATGTTCTTGTACAAAAATGACTTTGAATTTGGCATGTGCAGATGTTGGTCTGCTGTTCTTCAGTGTGCTGGTCATTTTTTGTGTGTTTTCATGAGTGAGTTGAGCAACCTGATGGCCTGTGGGGAAAAAACTATTACTGAGTCTGGTAGTCCTGCAGCGCATACTGGTGTTGGCTCTCACTGCGGTATTGTATCACTTCCTGTTCCTGTTTCAGAGCACAGTGGTGTTTTGGTGTCTGTTAGCTGGTTAATTTGTATACGTCGATTTATCTGGATAATTGCATATTTCACTGTAATCTTCACCTGCTTTATATAGAGCACACTCTTTGCTTAAATACCAGTATTCTCATTATTCACTTTATTCGTTTTTTAGAAATTCGCTAGCTTAGCGCAGCTAGTAGCTTAGCTCTTAGCGGACTCACTAGCAGCATGGCTTCCTCTCCTGTCCCTCCTGCACTTTCCTGCTCTGAGTGTCACATGTTTAGTTACTCCTCGGCCTCCTTTAGCAGTAATGGTACTTGTAATAAATGTAGTCTGTTTGTAGCTCTGGAGGCCAGGCTTTCTGAATTGGAGACTCGGCTCCGCACCCTGGAAAATCCTATAGCTAGCCAGGCCCCTGTAGTCGGTGCGGACCATGGTAGCTTAGCCGCCGTTAGCTCCCCCAGCAGATCCCGAGCAGCAGGGAAAGCAGGCTGGTTGGGTGACTGTGAGGAGGAAGCGTAGTCCAAAACAGAAGCCCCGGGTACACCACCAACCTGTTCACGTCTCTAACCGTTTTTCTCCACTCGGCGACACACCCGCCGAGGAACAAACTCTGGTTATTGGCGACTCTGTTTTGAGAAACGTGAAGCTAGCGACACCAGCGACCATAGTCAAATGTCTTCCTGGGGCCAGAGCAGGCGACATTCACGGAAATTTGAAACTGCTGGCTAAGGCTAATCGTAGATTTGGTAAGATCGTTATTCACGTCGGCAGTAATGACACCCGGTTACGCCAATCGGAGGTCACTAAAATTAATATTGAATCGGTGTGTGACTTTGCAAAAACAATGTCGGACTCTGTAGTTTTCTCTGGGCCCCTCCCCAATCAGACCCGGAGCGACATGTTTAGCCGCATGTTCTCCTTGAATCGCTGGCTGTCGGAGTGGTGTCCAAAAAACAACGTGGGCTTCATTGATAATTGGGAAAGTTTCTGGGGAAAACCTGGTCTTGTTAGGAGAGACGGCATAGTCCACAATTATTTCCTTTTTTTTTGTCCACGTCAAGGTGTAGATTCTACTTTTCTTTTTTTTTTCCCTGTCAAGATGGGGTGCTGAGTGTACATTAATGTAGGACTGCATGAATCGATTATTTTAGTAATCCATTATTCCATCGATTCATCGGAGAAGAAATACTTTTTTTACTAACAGTTTATCAGCATATTTTAACTTCCGTACTGCAGTTTCTCGCCCTGTGAACAAACAGCAGTGGATGGAGCAGCTACAAAGTTCTCTTTTCTCCACCTTAACACTTGCTGATCAGGTGGTTGATGAAGGACCTCCAGCTGTTTCCCAGTAAAGATTTTAATGGTGGTTACTGAAAGAAAAAGCCATGGCGCATGTGAGAGTAATGTTTTGTATTCTCGAACATACGTTTCTACTGCCGGTCTATATTTAGTCACTAATAAGGGATTAAAGTATTAAAAAAAAATGACGGAGCCCCTCGGCCCTGGGGGGCGGGCCTTCCGGTACTGAACCATCGCTAGTGCTAATGGCCTGCGCTCGCTAGTAAACCAGTTCTGGTAGCTACAGCTGAAGTAAAGACAACAATAACAGCTGAAATTCTCAGCAAGCACAACACACACAGACACACACACAGAGCAGTGGAGGCGTGGAAATGCATGTCAGCGATAGTTGCCACCCGTCCCGTGTGTGTGTGTGTGTGTGTGTGTGTGTGTGCATGCCTGATTCACCCTCCAGTCCAGTAGGTGGCGGTAATGCAGTTCTATGTTGGTTTGCCAGCCACCAATAAACCCACAAAAAGAAGACAGAGCGCTATAATGTTGCTAATGCTAGTGAGGAGCACCGCTTACAGGGAGACAGCTGAGAGCTGCACAGTTTGAACGAAGCATCGACACAGTAAAATTGTGTTAATTTTTTTTAGAATCGAATTAATCAAGTTAATTGAATCGTTCCAGCCCTACATTAATGAGAAATAAAAGGAACTTTTTTGATTTTAGCAAATGGCTGCAATGAAACAAAGTGAAAAATTTAAAGGGGATCTGAATACTTTCCGTCCCGTGTGTGTGTGTGTGTGTATATATTAGTGTGCGTTCCCCTGATACTTTCTTGTCCACGTCATCTTTTGTTCGTCCCTCTGTGTCCTTATGCCTTAAATTCATGTTTGTTTCATCAAGTTAACTTTTGCTTTTAAAGCTCAGACTTTAATTAAGCTGCTTGTGCAGTGTGTCCTGCTTTGGGGTCGTCCACAGTTACTACATGACACTCATACGTCACTTAGGTTGTTTCTGGAGCTTTTCCTGAAACAGATTTAGTAGAGCCTCTCCACTATGCGTCCATCCTGGTGTAGAACCGCACCTGAAGTCCAATTTTTACCACTATAGACTTCAGCATCCTCTGACCCCACTCTGTGATTTTATGTGGCCTACCACTTCATGGCTGAGTTGTTGTCGTTCCCAATTGCTTCCACTTTCTTATAATCCCACTAACAGCTGACTGTGGACTGGACCCATAACCAAAATGAAGAGTTACTGTATCCCAATAAGCTGAGTGTTTATAATGGAAACAGTAAAATGTTATTGGACGTTGACAGAGGTGCCCTTTGACCTACAGGATAAAAGTGTTGAAGGAATTCCCTGACCTTCACTGTCTTTGTGTCTTTGTCTAGGAGCAGAGCGACACAGGTGGGTCCAGTTCTCAGCCCTGCCATCACTGCGGTGGTGGGAAAGCGTTTCGCTGTGACCTTTGTGGGAAAACTTACAATCAAGAAATGAGCCTGAAATGGCATCAACTCAGACATGCTGGACACAAACTGCATGAATGCAGGGAATGTGGGAGGGACTTCACCACATCAAATAAATTAAAACGCCATCAACTCATCCACAGTGGGATTAAAGAGCATCTCTGTGACCAGTGTGGGTCATCCTTCACCACTGCAAATGAGCTCAAAGTGCATAAACGGGTCCACACAGGAGAGAAACCATACAAGTGCAGACACTGTGACAAAAGCTTCACGTCCTCGGGCGGTCGGAACGGTCATGAACGTACACATGTTGAAGGGAACTACAGCTGTGGCCAGTGCGACAAGAGCTTCAGGAATTTCGGTTCATACTCCCAACACCAACAATCCCACGCTGCAAACAAGCTGTTTCACTGCCACCAATGTGCAAAAGCATTCCCTTCATTATCTGCTCTGTCCAGCCATCAGCGCGATCACGCAGGGCTGAAATCATTCCCATCACTGGGTCACAGTGAGTCTGCAGAGACGGAAACTTCCTCTCAGGGTCAAACATGAAGACTTTGAGATCTGGCTCCACAGAATTCCGATGGAATCTCCTGTGAAGGGTGTCAGCTTGGATCTTCTGTGGTATCTCTGGTTTCTGGACTTGCAGTGAATAATCCTACAAAATATAAACTCAAAACTTCATTCACATTCAGGCTTATGTTCACACTGTATAGTCTTATCCTCCTTTATAACTGACAAGAACTTATCCCAAACCAATAAATAGGATTCCTTTTGATTGGCAGAGATGTTATTGATAAGTTGCACATACACCTCATCTGATCTCGTACACTCGACCATCGTGGCTTCTCCATTTACAGAGAGGAACTGGCAGCTGTGATAAAGCCTGAAACAGTCAGTGCAGATTCTGGATTACAGATGTTGGGTATATGTGACCTTTCACCTAAAAGTTGAGTGCACTCCTGCACCAGTGTACCCAGCCATCCCTGCATTGGTTTGATTTTTATTTTTTTAAACAACAGGATAATCCCACAGTGCATGCACTGAAGTCCATTCATAACATTTAGATTTCCAGCACAAATGATTCTCCAGTGAACCCATTCCATGAAGGTGAGCGGGGGTAAAATAACACCGGGGAATTCTCCTGTAATGTGTAAACGTTCCTCTTGTAAACAAGCCCATTGTAGAGATGGTTTCAGCCATGATCCTTCTCAACATCTACTGTCTGAGACGCTGCTGTGATGTAATGCTCCAGCCGCCGTCTATTAAAACATGGATGACTGACTACTTTGGGCTAATTGAAGATGAAGCTGAATAATATTGTCCTCCTCAGGCAACTGTTTGATCACCTTACTCATACTTCTGATTACCAAAAATCTGATTTATTTACTTAGTTAAATTGTGTTCTTAGGTCTTGATGATAATAAAAATATTCAAATCTTATCTCCCACATCATTTATTGTTCTCATATCCATTAGAGCCGTAAGTTCCACAAAAATCAAAGTGCAGCTTTAAATGGCTTCGAGAAGAAGAGCTTCCTGGGTTTTGGTTTAACCTCTGAAACTACGAGCCTTCATTGGGGCCTTCGACTCTGCAGCTGCTCATCTATCTGCCTGTTTTCAGAGAGGAGCAGTGCTGTGAAAGTGTTTACGTTGTTCCTGATTGGTTAAATTG
>JAMQGT020009807.1:0-31555 GCA_024447675.2 Pterophyllum scalare | reverse complement strand
CTGCAAAATAAAGGCATTGAAGCTATGGACTGACCCGCCTGTTCCCCAGACCTGAATCCGATAGAGCACATCTGGGACATCATGTCTCGTTCCATCCACCAACGTCACGTTGCACCACAGACTGTCCAGGAGTTGGCGGATGCTTTATTCCAGGTCTGGGAGAAGATCCCTCAGGAGACCATCCGCCACCTCATCAGGAGCATGCCCAGGCATTGTAGGGAGGTCATACAGGCACGTGGAGGCCACACACAATACTGAGCCTCATTTTGACTTGTTTTAAGGACATTACATCAAAGTTGGATCAGCCTGTAGTGTGTTTTTCCACTTTAATTTTGTGTGTGACTCTGAATCCAGACCTCCATTGGTTAATAAATTTAATTTCCCTTGATGATTTTTGTGTGATTTTGTTGTCAGCACATTCAACTTTGTACAGAACAAAGTATTCAATGAGAATATATCATTCATTCAGATCTAGGATGTGTTATTACACTGTTCACTTGCAGGATAAAACCTATTACATTTGCCCCCATTTATCCACAAGCCTTGAACTCATGTTCAACATTGCGGATAAATATGTCCTAATCTGCTCAAGTAGACCTCGGCTGCTGTCTTAACTTTATGAGCATTTTTAATTTTTCAAGCTCCTCTATAGCTATCAGATCATACAGTGGTAAAAACACAAAAATCACTCAGTTTCAAATCCAAAAAAGATATCCTCAGCCAAGAAGTCAACAGAGTGAACAGATAAAAACAACAGGATTTTTGTATGAAGTGTTATGTTTTTTCACTTCATACAAAAATCCTGTTGGTTATCAATCGTTCTATCATGCTGTGATTGTCTCGATTAGCGAGAAGGTGATACATGTACAAATTATCTGCTCTTTTGTGGCAATAGGAATGCAATTTATATATTTTTTTGTGACAGTTTAGAAGTCCTTCATGAAAATACTGGTCATGTACATGTAGAAATCCATGTTCAACATTTATTTATTACATAGATTAATGTATAAAGAATTTTAAAAAATCGTGACCTCTTCTATTTTATCTGGACTTGAATATGCTTTTTCATTCTCTCAATCAATAAAATGGCAGCAGTGGAGTGCAAAAATAGTGTGGTAAAAAAATGGCTCTTTTAAGGTTTAAGACTCTTGTCATCCATGCACTTGTCGAGACATTATTTATTCATAATGTTTTAAAATAAAAAATTTGATCAAAATGTATTTTTATTTGTGCATTTTTTTAGGTGTCATATACATTTCAAGGTTGAACAAAAGATTGGGCTCAGGCACCCAACTAAAATCTTCAGTTTTATAGCACAGAGAGCAATCATATTGCCAATTCATCCCCAGTGTAAGTAGCGACGTGAATTAGAAGGACAGTGTAATAATTATCAGGACCTTCCGGCAGACAGCCAATCAGAGTAAGACGCTGTGTGAATATTCATGAGGTCCTGCTATTACACAATTCTGCCATAGGGGGCACTGTGGTGATACACAGATTATACACAAAATCAGGTTTATGTGTATTAAACGGACATCTTGTTTTTTTTGCATTTTCCGGGTAAATGGACCAATAGAAACCTTTCTACATTTTTAGAATTTTGTCAAAATTAGCAGGACACCGCTCCTGTCCTGTTAATTCAAAATGTCCTTCTAGTGTGGTGTGTATTCTGACGAATTGTCCTGCTAATACACATCTACCAACACACACACACACACACACACACACACACACACACACACACACACACACAGCTCCCTGGGGTTCCAGCAGTCTTGTCAGGCCACAGTTAGTCTGTTCATTAGTGCACACAGAAAACACAGCTGTTGATGTCCAGAGAAAACCACATATCAATAAATTAGGTGATTATACTTTTGAAAGATAAAGTAAAAATTTCTCCTTTATTATACAGATTAAGAAAGTGCTTCTTAACCTGTAAAACCCGACTTCTGTCTCAGAGCAAAAGTGCCCAAACGAAGTGCTGCCTAAATATTAACATGGCGGCAACACCTGAACCTCACTGCCTCTATTAATAAATAAGGTGTGCCAGAAAGGACGTCCCCTTAAGTCTAACATCAAGATTCACAACTTTTTTCTATCTATAAAAATATACCCTGTGGTACAGTATACAAACTGTGAGACCACATCCAAAATCAAGTTATATTTTCATTTTAACCCTATTAAAAAAAAAAGAAATTTACAATGTGTGAGTTTTAGGAAAAATTTCAAAACTCAAATTTTGGCATGTAAAATGGAAAACTATTTTAGAGTCTGTACCGTTTGTAGGTCAGCAATAAAGCAAAATAGTGGTATTGACCATGTCATGGTCAGAGTTTCTTGAGAATGTGTCCTTAAATTGAGACAACATTCAGATTCCCTCCATCTTGATAGCTTCCATGGTGAAGAGTTTGTTTTTGACATTAATGAGCCAGTAGACACAAAAACAGCAACTACTGCACTAAAATGAGACTACAGAGCCAATCTCCTGGCTGTAGATCAAACACATGTCAGAGATGATATATATATAGCTTGACTATGCATGTAGCACTTGCTACTATTAGGAAGAATTTGTATAACACATATAACAGGACCAGCACAAGGAAACAAGGGTGATTTGGGAATGTGGGGATAGACAAAAATGATCTGACACAGACTGAGGGAGGATGAGACAGATAACAAGGCACAGGTGAACTCAATCAAGACAATAACCAGGGCTGGAAAAAGAACAAAGGAGGGGGGAGAAAAAAAGCACAAAACCTCAAGAGGAACTATCATCAAAAAGCAGGCAATAATCTAAAAGGTACTGAATCTGTACATTTGGTGCAGGGGTGTACTATAAATCCACTAAAACCTCCCCAGCATCGTTTCATCTCTTCCAGGACTGTAGAGACTTCCAACCTCTGGCAGCCTGCAGCTCTTTAAAATGTAAAACTAAACCACTCAGCTGAGATCAAAGCAGGTGTTTCCTGACAGCCTGATCTGATGTCAGCATGCAGCTCACCCTGCTGCTGCTGCTCCAAACAAGCTGCCGCTGGAGTTTTGAGGCCTCGTCACGCTCATGACATCTCCTATGAAGAATAGAGTGAACCGTCTGCAACCACTGATGACAACATATGACTGCAATCTCATCTTTACAAGAGCTGTCATTGCACTCTGACACTGTAGCTCACAAGAAAGCCATGTAAGAATCCCTGTGTGATCATTCGGTGCTCTTTAAATAAACCTAGCTTCACTAAAGTGTCTTTATTTTTTATTTATTCTTTTCTGTAATAAATAAGAGTTTTTAGTAATAGATGGATGGCTGTGCCTCAGGAGGGAGAGCGGGTCATCTGCGTGGCCCCGTCATGCATACGCCAGTCTATATGTTGAAGTATCCTTGGGCAAGATACTGAACCCTGAGTTGCCTTCGATGCATCCATTGGAGTGTGAGTGCAAATGTTAGACAAGGCGCTTAGGTATAGAAAAAAGTGCTTGAATGTGAGTGATTGGGTGAATGTGGCTTGTAATAAAAAGTACTTTGAGTGCTCAAATTGATTAGAAAAATCATTATTTAAATACTGGTCCACTTTACTATTACAACCATAAGGCCAAAATTAACAATTTTGGCTCTATGGAGACAAAAGTCTTTCTGTCTGTATCACCAGGCAAGAGTAATATTAGAAAAAAAAAGGATAGTGAAAAAAAGCCTTATAATGGTAAGTAATTAAAAATGCTACTCAAATAATTCTAAAAATCTCAGCTGTCTAGCTCTAAAATGTGATAAGACAGAAATTAAGCACAGCAGTGGTACACCCATGCAAGTTATAGCAATAATCATCTTTCTAGGTCTATCATCATTAGTTATTTGCAAGTCCAAATGCTCCTTCAGCTATCAAACCCAGCACTGGGGACAACATAGCGTTAAAAATGGCCCAAATAAATTGATCAGTGTGGCTGTTCTATTGGATTTACAATAAATTTTAATGTCAATCTGTGAAAAAGAGAATTTATAAAGTTTAACAGAGTTAGAAATCACCATTAAGTTATTTAGATCCAAAATTAAAATGTGATATGAATAAAGATGAAAAACTGAATACCAGCAATGTTTGGCAAGTTAATGTAGTTGGACTAGTTGGCATCTAATGATTTGCTACGTTGTGGCTAGCTACAGAGCTGGTTGGTATAATCTGAAGAGTAGAAACTTGTTCTCAATAAAAGTACATGTGGAGGGTCCTCGACCAGTGGACAGAAATACACATGGAAGGACACCAAAAATGGAAAAGAGATTATCCTGAAAATAGTCAATAATATACTGCTCAAAAAAATAATAATTTAAAGGAACATTGTTTAATGAGAGTACAGCATCAAGTTAATTAAACTTCTGGGATATTGATCTGGCCAGTTCAGTAGCAGAGGGGGTTGTTAATCAGTTTCAGCTGCTTTGGTGTTAATGAAATTAACAACAGGTGCACTAGAGGGACAACAATGAGACAACCACAAAAACACAATAAACAAAAAAGAGGAGGTCCGCACACCAAAGAGCTCCTTGAAGAACTTTTAATCCATCATAACGTTAAAACAGTGAAGTTTCGGGCCGAAGTGCCCTTCTTCAGACTTAACAAGGTAATGCTACACACCCGTTTAAATAACCGCCTGTCACCAAGGAACTTGAGTGAAGTTACCATTCAATGTCCAAGAAAAAATAGGACAAATAAAAACACTGACAATCATGAATGTACAGTACCAGAATAGTCAATATCACATAAATAAGATACAAATAGAAAAGACCATTCTTAAAAACCTCACATAAGTATAGCATACGAAAAACATATAAGAATACACAACGTTACAACAATCCTCATCACAATATAAGAAAAATATGAATAAGTAGAAATACACATTAAAAAAATCCTCTCAGATCAGCAAAAACAAAGGTCCCACAGTACAGTGTCATATATACTCATAATATTGTTTAACATCGTCCATATAAAACTGGAAACAACAGTTTTCCGTACAGAGATTGAAAAGTTGGACAACCACAAAAACAGCAATGGAGCAGGTGGAGGCCACTGACATTTTTTTCCCTTCACATCTTTTCTGACTGCATTTGGTTAGGATCAGTGTCAGTGCTGGTAGCAGGAGGCGATACCTGGACCCTACAGAGGTTGTACAGGTAGCCCAACTCCTCCAGGATGGCACCTCAATATCTGCCATTGCAAGAACATTTACTGTCTCTCATCAGTCTCAAGAGCATGAAGGAGATTCCAGGAGACAGGCAGTTATTCTAGGAGAGCTGGACAGGGCTGTAGAAGGTCCTTAACCCATCAGCAGGATCGGTATCTACTCCTTTGTGTAGCTGTAGAGACCCTTATGCTGCCTGTAACATCGTTCAGCATGGCCGGTTTGGTGGTGAGTCTGTGATGGTCTGAGGAGACATATCCATGGAGGGAACTACAGACCTCTGCAGCCTAGGCAATGGCTGCCAGATGACCATTAGGTAAAAGAATGAAACAGAACACCTCTAGGACATCACGTTTTTGGCTGATTTGATGCCACCAGGTTGCACCACAGACAGTCCAGGAATTTAGTGATGCCCTAGTCAAGATTTGGGAGGAGATTCCCCCAAGACACCTTCCATCGTCTCGTTAGGAGCATGCCCCAATGGCGTCAGGGACATTTAGAGCTGCTGAAATGAAATTTCAGCAAAATGGAGCGGTTTGCCGCATCATTTTTTCTCTTTGGGGTGTCTTTGAATTCAGCCATCTGTAAGTTGATAATTTTCATTTCCATCAAATGATGTGGCATCCTTTTGTTCCTAACACATGACCCACTCCATATCAGTATAGATATCCAGCATGAATTTTTTCCCATTGAGATCTGATGTGTTCCTTTAATTTTTTTGAGTACCGCATGTTGATGCATACTTTGAATTATTTGCTGTAAAAGAAGTTATGATCCTATGCTTAATGTCTATGTCCTGTTGGCCTGACTGTAATTCTTTCTAGAAGCACTTTACATATGACTTGGTAGTATTAGCAATTTATAGCTAACAGTCTGTGCTGTATATATATATATATATATATATATATATATATATATTTTTTTTTTTTTTTTTTAAATAAAATTTTCAAGGAAATACATGACTTTCTCATGTATTTTGATGAGAGTGAAGATAGGCTTCTAGCGTGCGTGTGGGTGGGGTGTGTCTCTTGGAAGAAACTCATTTATGAACTAGACTTTAAAAGCTAATGCAGTGCCATCAGATGGATATAATATTACACAGTAACGTTACTGTTTGTTGGATATCTAGATAGAAGATATAAAGAAACACCTGAACTATTAAGAAAATTGTGTTTTTTAAAGTGGATTTCATTGAGCTTTAAATATAATTCAACCAAAAATGTTAACACTTACACACAGTTTATCTGGTACAGATCGAGGGACCGTTTGAAGGTTCTCTCAGAAGGGTTTATCGGTTTGCTTCTTTAGCTTGCAGAAAGGTTCGCACTAGCAAACTTCAACTTAAAAATAGCACCCTCAGAGAGGACCCTTGACATAAGGCAGGCAGCTTTGGCAATGATGTGTTCAGTTTTCTTTAGGTGGGGTGCTGTCTGCACCGGTGGTTAGCTGTGTTAGCTTGGTGGTGGTTTTTTATAAGAACACGACACATCACGGGTCCAGATTGACAGCAAAGAGGATAACATAATCTGTGAGAAAAATGCTCTTATAAAAACCACCATTCTGCAAATGTGCAAATAGACTAAAGTTTAATTTGGCAAGGTTTTTTTTTCATTGTATATAATTTGCCATTGTATGAATGAATACTGATACAGAAAATCAGCAACTTATTCAGTTTTCCCCCAGCGCTTGAATGTGTCTTACCTAAGAATAACATTTGGAAACCACTGCTCTGGATCGAGCTTGTTGACCAAAGGTTGTGCAAAAAACGACCTGTCTTGTGAACTGAAAGTTGGTATGTCTTAAATTGCCACATGCTCGTGTACCTGTCAGAGCCACTGAGCCGTGATGATTTGAGGATGATGGGTGATGATTGCTTATTAACCCAACAAAGAGTCTCGAACAGTTCAGATCTACCTGTTGCTTATTGCAGGAATGGTTTGAGGAGTTTCTATGAATGTTTCCCTGCTTTTTTCCTGTCACAATAACTCAAGCATTCATCATAACAGTGATAATAATAATGCTGTAAGTGTTGAAAGCTTGGGTTGTTTTAAAAGACTCTTCTTAAACATGGCAAGCATCCAGTTTACTCAAAAACCCCACAGAGCAGCAGGGAGTCTTAGCTGAAAGTTGAAATATAACAATAGATCAGTTTAAACCTTTGTAGCAGTTACTGAGCGCTTTGCCTTGTTTTCCCACAGTGTTCACACACCTGCTGCGAGGTTGATGCACTGAACATTACTCACACTAAGGCACAGCGTGACCTCCTATGTGCTCTATAAGCTTCAGGCCAAAATGGCAGAGATCACTTTGATCTAACGCTTTTGTGCCTTAGCTGATCAGGTGCCTGCCACTGGACTCAACCAATCTCCCTGCTGTGAGAGAGCAGTACAGGAGATCCTTTTTATATACCTCCATCTCCCCTGTCCACTTCCATAATATTTTCACATTTGGGTGGAGGGTCCACAACATCAAGTAGCAACCCAAACCTAATGGGGGTAGTGGAAGTGGGTTTTTAAACTCACCGACACTGAGTTTACATGGATGCTCAGTTGCCTACCATGTGTACAGGCAACTGCAGCCCGTAAGGTAAATGGTGAAAAGACTGGTATTTGCAGTGAGGGAAATAATTTTTTGACCTCCTGCTGAATTTACAAGTTTGCTCACTTCCAAAGAAATGAACAGTCTCAATTTCTATGTTAATTTCATTTTAATGTAGAGAGACAGAATATTGACCAAAACTCCAGAAAAAAACCCACACTGCATAAAAGTTATAAAGTGATTTGCATGTCAGTGAGTGAAATAAGTATTTTATCCCTTACAGCTCAGTCAGGATTCTGGCTGCCACAGATGGGCATACAATCATCAATCAATCAGTTAATTACAGAAATTTCTGATCTCACCTCATGTGTATAAAGCACACCTGTCTACAGAATTAATTTCTTCCATTTCAACCTCTCCACCACCATGGGCACGACCAAAGAGCTGTCAAAGGACGTCATGGACAAAATTGTAGACCTGCACAAGTCTGGAATGGACTACAAGACCATCATGAAGAAGCTTGGTGAGAAGGTGACAACTGTGGGTGCAATTATTTTGAAATAGAAGAACTATAAAATGACGATCAATCGCCCCTTGGTCTGGAGCTCCATGCAAGATCTTGCCTCGTGGGGTGAGGGTGATCATGAGAAAGGTGATGGATGAGTAGTGGTTTTTCTGCAAAGGTTACAGGATGACTTTACTGCACTAAGGAGCCAATGGATGGGGCCATGTACTGTAAAACCTTTGAAGGGAGCCTCCTTCCCTCAGCCGGAGCACTGAAGATGGGTTGTGGATAATCTAAAACGTACTGCCAAGGCCAAAATCCCACCTGAAATGTGTGCAAACCTGGTGACCAATTACAAGAAATATCTTACCGCTGTGCTTGCTAACAGGTGTAGATAAATAGATGATAGATGCATTTGGGACAACTCAGAGTTCAGAGTATCTTACCTGCAACACAGGTGATGGGGATTGATGCACCAACCTTCCAAATGGTAGATCCAATCTGCCACCTGAGCTACGGTCACAGCTTTTCTTCAAAATGTAGGGTTAGAGTTAGTGTTATCACCTATGATGACTTTCATCTTCCAAAAAACACTACTTGCTGTGTTGATTACCTCCGCCAAAGAGTTTATGTTTTTGAGAACATTTGTGTGCGAGTGTGTCATCTGTGTATTGTCAACGTATAGAAAGTACCATATAAATATTTAAAATATCATGTCCAATTTGACCTCTGACCTCACTTTTACTGGGCTTCAACCCTGTGTAGCCACGTAAGGGGGGAACAGAAAGGAGAAGAGAAAAAATCACATTTTTAATTTGACTCGTCTTTCTCAGTTAAAATCCCATTGAACAACTCATCAGCTCAGCATATTCCCATGCCTACTCTGTTTGTTTTACTTTTCTGTTCTTTCTCTGGTTATTATTTGTTTTTATTTCCCCAAATTCCCTCAGTTTATATATATATATATATATATATATATATATATATATATATATATATATATATATATATCTTCAAAAACTGTAAATAAATCCTTTTCCATTAGTACTTTGAAATCCTAATTGGGCACTGAAGCACTTGTGAGTTTGCTTCCTCCATCAGGTCCCTGGATGGTGACTTTACTCACCTTGACCCTGCTTGTGTTTCTCTCTGTGAGGAAGATGGTGGCCTTCTTATACTATGAAAGTGGGACAAAGTTTTAACAGCTGTTGATTGATGAGGAAGTTTCTCCCATCTTTTACACCAGCAGGTCTGAGCTGTATTCTTAGACTGACCTGACACACACACACACACACACACACACACACACACACACACACACACACACACACACACACAAACACACCTGTCTTTGTGTAATCATTTTTCTGAAGGAGGTCGATGTGTCTTTTTGCTTTGTCGTGATGGATCAACTTTTGATGCTTTATTTGTCTTTGGTGACTTTGAGCAAAGTTAACCGAAGTTGAAGTGAAAGTGATGTTTCACATTGCTGGAGGAGTTCTTTTTTATTATTATTATTTTCATCTTCTTTCTCGTTCACCTTGAGGAGCTTAGCAGCTTATCATAATGATTTACTTCTGTTTCCCAGCCGAGATATTTAGGGAGAAAACCCTACATGCAGTCTCACAAAATGATTGACAGCACAAAGTGAAAAATAGGCGCAGGTGTTTTTTTTTAAAAAGACGCCAGGGAACTTTTTTCCTCAGGTGACAGAACTTTGTGGAATATTAAAGAGTATTAAAAGCAGTTAGATTTTGTCAAAAGACAAGCTCAGACATTTTTATTTCTCTGCGTTTTAAAGTTGATAGACTAAGATCAATTTGTAACTGTCTAAGACCCTCTTCTCAAAATGTGTGAAATGTACCTTTAAAGATGAAATTTTGAGTTGTTTTAAGTACACACATAAAGAAAACATGAAAAGACTTAAGTATGCAGTATGACACATCAAGTACACATACTGCAGCCTAAAGTTTGCTTGTTAGCTATGATATTGTCCTGCAAATGTACACTCTCTGGCCACCTTGTTATATACACCTTGATAGTAGTGGGTTACAATTATTCCAGTGCTTTTTTGGCTGCTTAAAATATCTTTATAGAACTGTGATGTTGTATTTGTTGTGATTTCTGCAGCCTTCTGAGCCAGATTTCTGTTTAAAAAGACATTTTTAATGTCAATGACAGTTTTTACTTTGATAAAAAAACAAATACATATATAAAAGTCACTTTGCCAAAAACTGATTACAGCTTCTACCTTGTGATAGAAATACTGTTTCTCGCTCAAAATGAGCTGATATCATTCAGGAGAGATATGTTTGGCATATGTTTCACAGATTATAGGTCAACAAGTCATTTATAGCCGTTTAAATACAGGCAATCACTTTTTGGAAGACGATCACTTTCTGGCACAACACCGGCACTATCAGATATCACAGATCAGACAACCATACTGAATGACCACTTGCTAGTTCTAATGGCTGTAGTTAACACCTGAAATTCCCAGCCCAGCGTGATGGTACCTTAGCAATCAGGTGCTACCTAGAACCCTGCCCCCTTTTGCTTTCAGAACTGCTCTAATTCTTTGTGGCATAGATTCAACAAGGTGCTGGAAACACACCTCAGAGAATTTGGTCCATATTGACATGATAGCGTCACATAGTTGGTGCACATCTATATATGTATATCTTGTGTTCCATCACATGCCAAAGATGGATTGAGAGCTGGTGAATGTGGTGGCCATTTTAGTATAGTGAAATGTCATGTTCAAGAAACCAATTTGAACTGATTTGAGCTTTTTGTGGCATGGGTACACTGTTGTCATAAAGGGATGGACACGGTCAGCAGTCAGGTAGGCTGTGGTATTTATATTATGCTCAGTTGGTACTAAGGGGGCCAAAGTGTGCCCAGAAAATATCCCCCACACCATTACACCATCAGCCTGAAATGTTGATACAAGCCAGGATGAATCCATGCTTTCATGTTGGTTATACCAAATTCTGATCCTATAAACATTGCAGCAGAAACTGAGATTAATCAGACCAGCCAACGTTTTTCCAGTCTTCTGTTCACCATTTTTGGTAATCCCCCTGCAAATTGTAACCTCAATTTCCTGTTGTTAGATGACAGGAGTCACACTTGGTGTGGTCTTCTACTGCTGCAGTTCATCTTCTTCAAGGTTTGACATATTGTCTGTTCTGTGATGCTCTATTTTAGTTATTGTTTCCTTCCTTTCATCTTGAAGCAGTCTGGCCATTCTCCTCTGACCTCTAGCATCAACAAGGTATTTTGGCTCAGAGATATTTCTCATTTTTAGAAGCTCCTCTGGAAAAGATTTTGTGGCAAATCCTGATAGATCCGCAGTTTCTGAAATACTCTGACCAACCAGTCTGGCTCCAACAACTATGCCACATTCAAAGTCACTTCTTTCTTCTCCATTCTAATTAGTAATCCAGCCATCACCCAACCAGCTCCTTACACCCGGTAGATTTGCTCACGTTCACTGAAGACAACTGGCAGACATCAGTACTGGTACTGGTGAATTGGGTTGAATGAAATATAACCTTTTCCATCTTTTATCCTCCCTTCCCACCAACATTCATTTACATTTACTGAACTTTTTCTCAGAATTGGGTCTTTATTAATTGACAGTATGCAAAGATATCACTGACATGGTTGCAGACAAAAAGTCAAGTCTACACTTAATAGCAGTTTGTATATCACAGCTCAACAACCAGCAATGTTGTGTGGAGCTGGTAAGCTAAATTGATAGCTTCACTTTCATATTCAGCTCTCTGTTTACCACAACAGACTGGTACAACATCTGCAACACAGCAGAATGCTTTACCAATCTGTCAGTCTCCTGTTTCTTTCTTCCCTCACTTGTGAACAAAACCTTGAGATACTTGAACTGCTCCATTTGGGACAGTAGCTCATTCCCAACTTGGACTCCACCCTTTTCCAGCTGAGAACTGTGGTGTCAGATTGCATCACCACCTCGTGGTGGAGCTTGAGTGTCTGAATTAAGCTATATTGTCTGGGGCATTTGCCTCTGATAGTGTCTCCTAATGCAAACTGCTCCTGGGTGAGGGGACACAAAAAGTATAATTCAGTCAACCGCTGAATAATACATGGACTATGTTGCCTTACTGGAATCGGTGTTTCTAGGTCGCCACCCTGTAGCCAGTAACTGGGAGAGGAGTTTGTCAGGGAACAGTGGCTAGGCTAAAGCCTCAATCATGCTTTTTGTGGCCAGGGGTCCACTACACTGTAAACCCGGATAAGTTGAATCTACTTAAACAAACCAAGGTAACTCGTTGCCTTAAATTTTTTAAGTAATGAAACATTAGTTGAATAAGTGCAGTGGACTATGTTTAATGTACGTGAGGCCCTTTTGGAGTACAAATAACAGAGTTTCAGTAACTGAAGATGCTTAGTTTAAGCAATCATTCACCACCCATTTATTTAACTCAGCTTGTTAAGTAAGCACTACTCCATTACCAGTTCAACTAAATTGTATGTTCTAACTGACCAAATTTATCTTTTATAGTTTGTAAAAATTAAAATATGTCTTTAAATCAATCATAAAACTGTACAAGTAGAGAACCAGAGGGTGAACAAAAAAACAAACAAAAAGACCAAATATCTACTCTTTCAAACTCTACACAGCAAGAGGCCTGGGCGGTGGAATCGAACCCAGAAGATGGAATCAAACCCAAACCTTCTAGCTGTCATTCTAGCTGTGAGGCAGCACTGCTAACCTCCGCGCCACCGTGTTGCCACTCATCAAGCCAGTCTGTTAAAACCGTTATAAAGTGGATTTTTAGCAGGTGCAAAACCTGATGATATTAAGTTGTTTGAACTTAAACACATGATTACAATAAGATAGACCATCAAAAAGTACAGTCTACTCAGAATTGATAAGTAATGACAGATGTTTAAGTAATATAAACTCAGTTTATTTCAGTAGAAGCTGTTGATTGGACTTAAAAACACAATTACAATAAAAAAGGACATTAAACAGTTCAGCTTACTCAGCATTAACAATTAATGTTCACATACTAGGCAAATTTAAGTAATATAAACTGTCTGTGCTGATGTCTGTGTGCCTGTCTGTTTTTGGGACAGCTCAGACTTTGCATTGCAACGCACTAATAATGCATATGCCCCAGGTGATGGACTTCATAATGTATTAAGTATGTAAGTAAGTAAAGCTTATTTATTAGGTTCTTTTCACAGACAAGCAGTCAAAAAATGCTTTACAACAAAATAGAGTTAAATAAATAAGAAACTAAATTAAAGCAGAAGCATGAATCAGCCACAGCACTCTTGTGGACCCCGTTATGTGTGAGATGGCGCTCCACAAACTGTGGCAGATCTAACGATAATGCCCATGGATCATCTACCCTCTCACAACAAGTCAATTGGTTGAAGAGTAGGTGTGTTTTCAGTCAGCCGATATTTTATTTGGTTAAATCAATTTGGAACAGATGTTTTTGCCTTCATAATTTTAATGTTATTGTAATTTAATGTTATTGTAACCTTACGTAAAGTTAACCTAATATTACTCTAACTTAAGCCCCATTACTCTGAACTTGTGCCCCAGTGCAAGCACCTCCATGCATTAGGGTTAGGTTTCATTAATTTTAACCAAACCTAATCCTAATGCAATGTTAATCTAACCTTATACTTTCCAAGTCTAATCAGGTCTCCTCCCTCTAACCCTTATTTTGCATTTAATTGACTTGATTTTTGTTCATAAAAAGGAGGCTGAACCCCCAAAATCTGACTGTGCAAATGGATTTATGTCCCCACAGCATCAGTAATACAAGTGCTCACAGAGTCCAGTGTGTGCGAGTTATCTCTCAACCACATGTGTGAGTAGGAGGCTGACATTTCCAAACCCATTTAAATTCCAATATCAGGTGTTATAGCTTATCATTCACACCACAGTCTGACAGCTGTTTTCTATATGTTGTTTATTCATGGAAACTGTAATTAGACCAAGTTGTTTGGTCACATGTCAAAAAACCTAGAGCGTGTCATTACACCTTGAAAGTGTGTTCGGCTTTGGTGGTTTCTAGGGACATTTAAATAATAAACTTTTTTTCAGTTAAAAAAATGTTCTACAAAATAAAAGCTTGTCCTCATTAATATTCTCAGTGTCACCTCTCCTCTGTCACCTCTCACTCCTGCAGAAATTAAACTCAGATTGGATGCTTGCCTCCCTGCTTGGAGGAGTAAATTAACTTGGGGAAATTGAATTTTTTAGGTCTGTAACATTTCTGGCTGATCAGTTGATGATTCGTGGGCAGGGGTGGGGTATCAACTTCAGCTGTACAGCAGCGGGAGAATCATTTGGTTTATTACCAGACCAGTATCACAAGAACTGTGATTAAATAATTTAAAGGCTAATGATAAACAGTGGCAACCATTTCAGTTCACCTTAGTTATGTAGTGCAAAACAAAACACTTTAAATGGGCTTATATGTACACAACTACAATTAGTTTAGAGCAAAACTTTGTACTCAATTTCATAACACTGTCATTGAATATCATGATTTCACTGTTGTAATCATCTGTGGTTTCTGTTATGAATTCTTCCTTTTTCTCTTTCTTTGTTTGTATGTGTGTGTGTTTTCCCTATTTCTGTCTTTCATGTGTTCACTCAGTCTTTGTTTCAATGTCATTCTCTGTGTTAGTATATGTTTGAGCTAACTTAACCTGGGGCATGGGGGTGGGTTGGGGGATGGGGTAAAAAGCCAGTGTACTCTAGGGCCGGTCCCAAGCCTAGATAAATGGGGGGCGTTGTGTCAGGAAGGGCATCCAGCATAAAATCCTGGCCAAAATGTATAAACATGCGGATCATACAGAATAAGATTTCCATACCACCTACATACATAACAATGACTGCCTCCAGTGCTGTTGGGCAACACAATGCTGGTGGAAACAGCTGAAGACAAAGGAAGAGGAGAGGGGTGGGTTAGGAGGCAGCGAGAGAAAAGGAAAGGCAGGAGTGTGGAGGTGAGAGTGGGGACTTTTAATGTAGAGACTATGACTGGTAACGGCAGAGAGCTGGCTGATATGATGCAGAAAGGGTACCAGGGCCAGTAGCATTGCAGGTGGAGTCAAGCTGTTCTACCATGGTGTAGATAGGAAGAGTAATGGAGTAGGGGCAATCTTAAAGGAAGAGTATGTGAATTGCTGCACAACGCTATCTGGTGAACTGCTGTCTATTTGCTGTCACTCATTTTGCTTTCTTTCCACTTACTTTTGCTTTAGTAACTGAATAATTTTTGAAAACTGACAGTTCACGTGCCACATAGTGGTCTTCTGCCTTGTGGGTTTTTATCTTTGGTCGCTACTTGCACTATAAACACAGATGGATTCCACTTCAGAGACCCAGCACTATCAGCTATCACCAATGCTGCCACTCACCTCTTATTCTGGCTGCTCTGGGTGTCTTTGACTCAGCAAGAAAATAGCCCAACTGGAAGATCGGCTTTCCAACCTCTACCTGTACTTTCCAACCTATACCTGTACTCAATAATTAGAAATGCTAAAACAAGCTGAGCCAGAGGAAAACGCTTTTGAAATTCTTGCAAAGCAACCTGGCATTACCAAAGTAATTTGACATGTAGGAACAAATGACAATTGCAAAGAGCAATCCGAACTACTCAAAAATACTTAGAACACTTATTTTGCTCACTAAAGAGACATGTGGAGCACATTTTGGTATCTGGTCATCCATCCTCACTTGCAGCCATGGTGTTGGGCATGTCAGCACTGCACACCTTGTTGTCATCAGCCTGTCGTACCCACACAGTCATTTATTCAGATACAATGGCATATATCCAAAACTTGTTTCCTCAAACATCTCATATTGTATTATCCAGTCAGGTACTCCTGTTGCAGCTGGTGAAATCAGTTCATCACGGTCCACTCAGTCCTGCTACTACTGACATCTTCTGGGTCCTAATGCCAGCCCTAATTGATTTTTAGTTACTCCAACGGCCTCTCATGTAGAAATCAGACCCTCTGCAAACATGATGAATTCCTATATTGGCAATTCTCTTTCTTTTATAATAAAGAACCATTTTTGATACCTTGAACTCCTCACTGGTTACAATTACTAATACATCACTGTATAACCTTCCCAAACTACTTTCTCATATTAAGGTAATAATTAATAACAGACCAGTCATCAACAACAAGACAGCAAGCAAAGCTCAAAGACCCACTACTCTTGTACATATTAAACCCACCTTCTCTTAATCCACTAATGCCACCATCGCTCCCTGCAATTTAAAACATACGCTTCTTAATGTTTGATCATTAGCAAATAACACTTTTATTATTAACATCATCATTACTAGCAATAAACTGGATTTTATGCTTCTTACTGAAACCTGGTTTGATAACACTGGTAACAGAGAGCTGATTGAAACATCACCCTCTAATTATAGTTTTGAATACACACCACACTTCTAAGTGTGGATGCTATATTGTGGCACTCTCACTTGATGTAGGCTCACACCATGGTATTGTATCACTTCTTGTTTCTGTTACAACACACAGTGGTGTTTTGTGTAGCTTAATCTGTGTGGCTTGATTAATTACAAGATAATGACTTATTTTAAAGTGTAATTTTCATAAACTTTATTAAAACCACACTCTGCTGAATCACCTATAAATTATACAGATGAATTATATACACTTATTTTGTCTTTAGGGATTTGCTAGCTTAGTGTAGCTGTTAGCTCAGCCACTTACTTTTTAGCCTTTACACGCTCCCACTTTGTACTATTATAAAGAATCATAACATATCCTACCTTCTTATGCAGATGACACTCAGCTGTACTTATCAGTTTCCTCTGATGATCTAACTTCTGTTCACAAGCTGGTGAACAGCATTGATCACATTAACTGCTGGATGCTTAGAAACTTAGAGACAAAATGGAAATATTTGCTGTTGGTTTAAAAAGTCAGAAAATTTGCTTATGTTTATCATCCCTTTTCTCTAAGCTTTCACTTGTTAGGTGACTGTGTAAACCACTACACTATGGAGTCATAATGCTGCAAAATAAACTACCTTATCTTATAGTTTATTGCTAATTTGTTGATCAATCCATCATTTAATTGACTGAAAATTGACTTTTCCCCCATACGTGCTACAAGCCAGTATTTGCAGACTTATACACTTGAGCCAGTGTCTTGTAGATTAGGTTAGCTTTAGATTAAGTTTGCGTTAACAATATGTAAAATGATAGGAAAATGAAAATGAATGAAATTAATTTTTCCTTACTTTCCTCAGTCTAACTTGGAAGTTCTTGTGTCTCTTTTGAGAAGAGAATCTTCTTTCCTTCTTCCTTCCTAACTGGAAAGAATGCATTACCTAATTTAAATCCTTCCTGTTCATTCCTTCTTAAGCAAGAAACTTCTTTCTTCCTGAACATGAAAGCCTTTCCCCCCTCTTTTTTTCTTTCCCCCCATATAACAGAAATCTTATTTCCTGCGTACATCCCAGTGCAGGACTTTTCCTACTGCATGACTTCTTTTTTCTCCCTTCTTTTAAGGGCTTCTTCCATCTTCATGCTTAAATTAGGTACTCCCCCCCCCACCTTTCCCCCCTTTTGTCATATGTTAATGTAATGCTGTAAAAAGAAACTGCATAGACATAAGACTTGAAATGTATAATTTTCCTGGCATCACAATACTCAGTATAAAAATTGGAAACTTCTTCCATCTTTCCCCTGTAAAAAAGAATAAAAATGTAATTACATGTAATTTTTGTAAAATTGCATTCATTTTCAGCAGAGGCATTAATAAAAAAAAACAAATAAAGAAAATGAAATCATTTTGGCAATGAATGCGTACACAAAGATTAACATTTTAAAAGGTGTGTAACTATTCAACAGTAGATAATTTTGAAGTTTAGCAACAACCACTTAAAACAAGGTTTTTATTCTTGATCAATCCAAAGAAAAGTCCAAAAATCCAGGATTAACTAGAGAACCAAGTCTGGAATCACTGGGAAATGCAGATTCTCAGGGAACACAGGGCAAGGAAATGCAGAACTAGAGGACACACAGCTATGAGGACAACAGAACGATGAACAAGGGAGACTGAGACATAAATACACACTAGACAATGAGGGAGAGACAACAGCTGGGACACACAGCTGGAGGCAATCAACATAATGAGACGGGGGGAAGTTTATCTCAACAAACGACACAGAGAACCACTGTTACCAAAATAAAACAGGAAGTGCAACAAAAAGGGGGACAGGATGAACCTGACATGGGAAAGACAGGAGCAGCAGACAGGTGAACATAGAAAGTCAAAGATGAGACAGAAGGACGAGCAGAATGGAAACACAAAGGGAGCTAACTAAAGTAAACTAACCTGAAAGAAACAAAACTAAGAACAGAAGACTCAAATAAAACCAGAAAATAAACCATAAAGAACACATGTAAAGCAGAACACAGAACTTATAAATGCAAGGCAATTACAACAGCAACTCAATAAATACATTAGAAAATTAAACACTGACATACAAAGATACATAGAAATATGTATGTAAAATGTAGGACTTCAATAATAAGCAAAAATACAAACATACAAATAAGGTATAGTAAATTACACCAACCCCCCCCCCCGAATTTCAAGAAAAATGAAACAAATAACAGAATTTGAACAAATCACTTAAAAAAAAAACAACCCAGAGACCATGACCGAGAACTTTTCCTTTTAAACATTTGTGAAAAAAATAGACCAACATAGTTGAATTATTTTTATTGCATTTTGATACACAAAACCTTAGAATTAAAAGAAGGTGCAGTTTGATTACAGCCTTAAAAATCCCAAGGACGCTTCTTCCTTCTTTTCTCCAAACTACAACTTTTCCCTCTTCTGCGTGTACCTTGTTCCTTCTCACTTCAGAATTAAAACAATTTTTTCCTTTTCTTTTCTCTGCTCACTTACTAGAAAGCTTTCTTTTTCTCTATAAAACACAAAAAATGTGGGAAAACAACCTCCAACTGGTGTTTGAACACATGAACTTGTGTTTCACTCCAAATTTGAAGAGCAGGCGTCGTAGCAGCCTGCAGAGTTATATTTTTGCTTCTCCAGTTTTTATCAAGTGAGATCCATTTATTCTGGTGACTGAAACGTTGTTTCTAGGCATTTCTAAGGAAAGTTCATGAAGTCCATACATGGGAGAGTTTACTAGAGTTAGGAAACTGAGTGTAAACAGTGAAAAACGTGCATCACCAGAAGAATGTCACCAGTGAGACACAACAAAAATAAATTGAAATGTAAATGTTGCAAGGTAGACATTTTTTCTTGCAATTTGTATCATATTTTTGATAGAAGGGGTTAAAACAATAGATTATATCATGTTGTTGGTTATGATATTATTATAGATATTTTACAGGTTTCCAATATAGTAATCGGTTCATCGGTTTACAGTTCGTCTGGAGAGGGGCTCACTCTCAAGTTTCTTTGTTCTCAGAGAATATTAGCAGGGCAGAGTCCACCAAAAATTCTTTGATAAACTTCCCATGTGATGCATCTTCAGATGTTCCCAATCCGTTTCAGTCAGGTTGTTGTATTTCTCATAATAATAATCTCATATTTTAGTCTCATAATGGTGATTCAAATTGTAATTCTTAAAAAACAATCTGCTCTCCACAAATTAAGCACACGACCTTACCTCTGACTTTATTAAATGAATACTTAGAAGTCCACATGGTTAAAAACTCTACATTCTGCATCAATCTTTCTTTTTTTTAATGTGACCTGCTATATTGTGATTGCCACAATAAACCTGCATGATGTATACTTATTTAAGTTGGAATCCCAGTTCCCCATTGACCTCACAAAGTCCAGTGGTTGCCGAGAGGCTGTACAGGTCTGCTGTATGCTCTCCTTCTTTAGTCTGAGTGTTTGTTTCGTTTGGTAACTCTAAAACCGCTGACCCCCTGACAGCTTCTGGTATGTCTGTTCAGTATGATTTATGCCTACAAAGAGATGTGGAACCAGATTCCTCCTTCTGTTATTTCCATTATGATTAAAACCAGGATAACAGTGGCTAGATACACTCGATGAGAGTGATAATTAGTTTGTATAAGTCAGGACATATGATGGTGTTTGATTTGTTATCCTGGCTCTCACCTTCTGACAGAAAGGTGGGCAGAGGGCCACCTTTCACCTTCTCAGTCTGCTGGGAACAGATGGAGAAGGAGACGCTCTGTCACCTCCTCCCACTCATCCCTCTGTGGTGACAGAGACAGAGCAGATTATTATCCTCGAAATTCACCTGAAGCCCCTTTTCAGAAACTGATCATATAACATTGCTGTTATTGTGTTATTCAGGCTCACAGTGGGTTAGAGTTAAAACCCTGATTAGAAACGTGCCACACTGGCGATAAAGTTTGTAAAGTGTACTCAAAATCAAGCCAGATACCAAGGTTGAATTGCAGGTGGTTGAACAAAAATATACTTTAATAATTACAGTGAAAAAAAGCAAAGAGCTGCATGCTGAGGCAGGCGAGTCCGTAATAATGGGGAGCGAACTCACAACCTGACAAAGACTGAGGGGGGAAGCAGACTTTATACACAATAGGAAGAGGGACAACAGGGCACAGGTGAAGGAACAGGAAGGAACTAAACAGCAATAAATGACAAAGAATACAATTCAACTTGACTTCACACAACCACTTACTGTCTGCTCACAGGAAAGTGATGTGACAGATTGCTTTTGGATCTGAACAGGATTGAAATGTCTTTGTAACAGGCCGCTGGTGTGAGGACTGCCAGCAGATTATATATTGTCCTTAGAAGAGCGGATAAATGATGAGAAAGGCAATGTGTTTTCCTCTCTTGCTAAGGTGAAGCTTAATGTCTCACCAAAATCAGAATCAAATTAAGTTAAACCGATATAAACTCAAATAACATAAACAAAATTCAAAGCAATCATACCTGTTATTGTTCATACACAAAGAAATATAAACTTTTCACCAAGCATATTCAATTTGTTGCTCAGAGCTAATAATTACACTCCTGTTTCCAAATAGGTTGACGGGACAAGTATTCCTGATTTGTAATATGCAGAGCCATGGCGAAGCTAACTGAAACCTGCCCAACACACACGTAGCTTTAGCAGGGGAAAGTTTTAAAGCACAAAACAAACAAATACAAATCCCAGTGAGACCAACTACTGCTCAGCATTTACCTTTCCTTTGTATGCCAATTATATGGACCACACGCGTGATTTTATTACTTACTAACCTGAAATAAACAGGTAAATGATGAGATGGATGACAGGCGATGCCGCACAAAGCTTGGGTGGAGGTGCCACCTTGTGGTGTAACTCGGGCTTTCACGAAACTCTTCTTTCACAAGATCAGAAAATTATGGCCCTTATTTAATGAAATTACACATGAAAAACGTACAAAACATGAAAAAAATGTAATGACATAATGCAACCACACATTGCAGTGTGTCACTTTAAAAACATTTTTATTTTTTGTCTCCTTGATTTGTTTTCCACAGCAGGTCCAGGATTTCCAGCCTTTGATGCTGTTGTCTTGTTGGCTCAAACATGGGCAGATTCTGATTTATCTAATGGGATTCAGCTGTGTTTGATATGTCTAACTTATTTATTGATCGATTTGTTTGTTGCTTGCTTTTTCCCCTATAGAGAGAGGGGGAGAGAGTTTGGCTGGTGTTGAACAGAAATGTTTCGGCCTTTGATTTCTCTCTGACAGTTCGGAGCTGCAGAGGCAGCTGACGAACCAAATGCTGTGTTCAGGCTCCAGAAACAGCTTTGTACTGTTGGTCTGTGATGTCAGGCTGATGAAATCTTGATGTAACAGGAATCCTCAGAGCTGTTTGTAAAGTACACAATAAACAGCATCATGACATACAACACATTCGGAGAGGGCTCCAACTGTCTGAGACCACTGAATGATGATAGGTCTAATTTGCATCTGTTTTGAATCCAGTATAAAATCTTTCACAGCGCATGATCATGTCAGTGATAACAGGCTGATTATCTACATATTTCAGTATTTGTTTGGCCTCCTTGGACAAAATTCATCTGTAAAAATAACACTCTGGTCTTCTGACGGTGAACTATTTCCTTTGATTCAGTTAAGGGTGGCGTACTGGCACGATGGAGGAAGGCAGCACACATCTAATACCTATTTTAAGTTAATTAATTTTTCTACCCATTTAATTTTTCCAGATTGAATGAGCAAACTGATTAAATGGATGGTCAACAGACAAAATTCAGTGGATTAGGGACTTTATTAAAAATGGAATACAAATGATTTTGCCTGTCAGTTTATAACACTTTCAATATTCTGTCAGTTGGTTGAAGTTTTGTACATTATAATATGGGCTTTCTGTTTTATAGAAGGTCATCGTCTGTAGAATGTCAAAGATAGAAACAGCGACCGGACATAAACTGAACTACAGCCAGCATGTGAGTCTTTCAGCTCACGCACTTTATGCTGCTTCACAGTGCAAGATAAGATTTATACTGCAGATCAAAGTTGACAGTGTTATTTCTGCAGTTAGTGTTAATTTAGTCTGATACACTGGTAAAAAGTGCTGTGTTTTCATGGCTCTATAAACCATTGTACATATAAAGATGTTGGTGTTGGCCTTATGATGTGAAAGGTGGCGTTCTGATTTATAGCTAGCCCAGCTATCACAGGGCAAGGCAGGGTGCTCCCTGGACAAGTTGCCTGCCTATCACAGGGCTAACACAGAGACACAGCCAACCATTCATATTCATCATCCCACCTATGGCCAACATAAATCACCAATTAACCTAACATGCATGTCTTTGGACAGTGGAAGGAAGCTGGAGTATCCAGAGAGAACACATGCAGGCACAGGGTGAACATGCAGACTCCACACAGATGGACTCTCTCCCCAGCTACCTCCTTCAGCTGATCCACGGGGACAGAGAAGTGTTCCCAGGCTAGCCAAGAAAAATAACCTCTCCAGTGTGTCCCGGTTCTGCCCCGGGACCTCCTCCTGGTATGACATGCCCAGAACACCTCACCCAAGAGGTGCCCAGGGAGGTACTACTGGGAGAAGGCTCCCAGATATGTATTTGCATCAATTTTTCAGAGGTCATGTATTTTATATTATTTTACATTAGACATGTTAATTCACTGTCTATTTTTGTGATTTTATGATTTCACATATTTCCAAATAACAGGAAAATTCTGTAAAATTTATAGAATAAATTCTGTTAAATCACAGAGGTGTTTTTACAGTGAAGGTTAACATTCAGGTGATGGGAAGCCTCTAGAATACAAATTCAAGTGAGTGCAATGTCCTCCCTAGAATACTAACTCTAGCGTAGTTGTGTTTCCTGCATATTGCATGTGAGCAGAAACTCAAGTCCTTTATGAAGTTTTCCCCAGAGTCAGATGTTTGAGACAGCTTCATGTCCGTGCATACAAGTGCTGAGATTGATTCAGAATGTAGCACAAAGACTGGAGGTGAACCTTGGTTGTTGGCTGTATTAAACCAATGGATGAGCCATTAGTTTTTGGCTTGGTTCAAAATGTAGGCTAGACTTTATTTAGGCAGAAAAAAATGTTGTTTTTTTTAAATTAAGGAGTCTTAGAGAGCATCCCACCCATGGACCCTGTTGTTCCACTGGACTTGAGACTTGATTGCTCACAGTGGCATTGTCCTGGAAACCTAGAGTGGACTGATTTCGAAGAATGGTTAGCCTGATCAAAACTTGAGTGCTGTGGTATAATAATTTGGGTAAAAGGTCAGTCATTACTCTATATTTATTTTGAATTTTTGAATGCAGCAGATATGTACCAGCGGGTAAAAAAGTTTATAGTGGCTGTGGTTGTGTAATCTGCGCCATGGCAGAAGTTTGACGAGAGAAATGATCAACTTGTTCTAACAGAGATTCTGGAAAATAGACTGGCAGCTCAGGAGAGGAAGGACACTGGTCAAGCTGTGTTTAGCAAGAAAGTCGATGTCCTCACTTTCGCTGTCCGTAATGTTGAGTATTGGAAAGAGCACGTGGAGAAACTCCTGAATCCGATACTGCTTAGGAAGGAGAAGAACTTGAAATGTTTGAGGATGTTTGTGAATGGGTGAATGAGACATGCTATTTAAAGTGCTTTGAGTGCTCATGTAGAGTAGAAAAGCACTATATAAGAACCAGTCCAGGATTCTGTAGAAAATACTTTGGAACTGTGCCAATGTGTTTGTCGCTAAGCCCTACACACTGTGAAAAGCTCTGTTTCCATGCTTGGAATAGCATCAGACCCATAATTGTGTGTTGGACTTCAACAAGTCCGGATCTTTTCTCCCCTCCTGTCTGATATGGCTGCAGTATGGATAAGCACCTCAAAATGGGATGAGAATCTGATGTTCCCTGCTAGAAAAGAGTGGCTTGTTCCTCTCAGTTAAAGCCACTGTCTGGATAGAAGAGCTCAATAATTTTAGGCTCTTGTTCATAAGTGACCTGACAGGAAAAGAAAAGTGAGATCAATCATTGGTTGGATGCCTAATTGGAAAACTTTTAATTCCCCACTGGAGAAATTCTATTCTCTTGGGAGATATCCCCCAGCAGTAACTGGAGAAGTTGCTGGGTTAGGGAGAACTGGGTGTCTCTGTTCCCCCCCGCTGTACTGCAACCTTGAAATAGACTAAGTGCTTTGGAGGATGAGTATTTATCTTCTATTAGGCTTCTTTTTCTATTTCTTTTCAACCAAAACTCACATAGATCTTAATATGATATATTCCTTCCTGAAAAACACATTTTATTTTTATGTAGTCAGCATTTATTAATTGCATAACTAATCTAATCAATTGTGACTAATTCTCATTTGGAAATATAAGTCAAAAAAAGTTTCTGGTGGTGCTTTGTTGGTGGAAAAAATGATTACACAACATTTCCCTGTAATAAAACAGTGTGCTCCTGTACTGTACCACAGGAAGTACTTTCCTTCACCTTGTGCACATTTTAATGTTTATTCAAACTATATTGTTTAATTCTTGTTTTCAATCCCTCAAAACTTCAGGAGATCATGTCAGGGAACTTTCATAGCTGAAAATCACATTAACCATTAAAATCTGCAAACAGATCAGTTTTGCCACAATCTAAAACTAAAATCTAGTTTTTTGATTTATCTTTCTACAGACAACTTTAAACAGTAACATCATGGATGTATCATAGTTTTAACTGTAAAATTCTATGACATACAGCAACAGAAAAAAGTGCAGTGGATGTTTGATCTATTTTTTAATTCACTGAAGAAAAAAAAAGAGCTCAAAATGTGTCCTTTTGGTAAACTTAAAAGGGTTATATTACCATGTGGGACAGGTGGCTGGTCCAAATAAGTTGTAGCATTTAAAATTATAGTTGTCTCCCTGTACTGGTCCTGTGATCGACTGGTGACCTGTCCGGGGTTCATCGGTTATAAAAATGGACCCTCATGAATTGAGCTTATGTCTGTGACTTTAACAGTGGTGTTTCTATGGTCTATAGGAGTCATAGTTCGGACATACCACATTGATCAAATGATTTTGTTCCTGGAGACATTTCTCAAAATATTTGCAATTTGAGCACACAGAAGGGCCTGAAGGATTGCAGAGTATCTCAGGATCAGTGACTCAGCTCTCCACAGTTTGCTGCTTCATTGCCTGTTCAGCTTGGGACAACTTTCATTTGGCAATTTTATTTATTTATTATTTTTACTGAACTTTAGAAGGAAGCATCCAGTTGCTGTGATACTTGTGTTCAGTGCAGTGTCCTCATCTGCTGCTCCATTGGTCCTGAAACCCTCTGTGATCGAGGTCCTTCCATATGCTCACATTGCAGGGATTTTGATAATCCGGTACATGGAAGGTCTTTGAGATGAATTAAAAACTGTCTTGCTGATGCTTATCAGTCACTCACTATGGGTTTTATGCAAGATGAGATTCATTGTATCTACATATCAGTAACTGAAGTATCTGAGTTGAGAAGCTATAGTTACAGAACTTGTCAACTTACTGAAATTAGAGCCTTACACTGCTTTGGTGTAAACAAGTGATTAAAACCTGAGTCATACTAATGGAGAATATTTTATTTGACTTAATGAGCACTTTAAAAGTACTCAAATATTATGTAATCAAATATTCAGATTCTGAAAACATTTGACTTTTAAGTTCATCAACTCAAAAAATCAAGAGATTCAGTTCTCTTAGCTTTTTGAGGTCTGCTAACTTTTGGGGTTTAAATTGTATTAAAAGCAGGAAGTGGGCTTTAAATGGCTCTTCTCAGAGTGACAAATACGGTCCTACAGTGTGGCTTAGACTCTGGTCATAGGTGAAATAATTGCATCCATCATTTCCTCAGATTTCATAACGAGTGATCTCTTATTCACTTTCTGCTGCAGAGTAACTCTGCAAATGTGGAAGTTTTGATCTCAATTCTTAAAATTAGACTTGATGTGTCATTGTGATCTCTGCTTTAAGTGTTTTTCTAGTTGTCCCCTTTTTGTTCACAGTCTGCGTGTTAAATAACCAGAGTTCTTGACGAACACCAGCCTCCTCCTCTTGTGTCTGTCTCAATCATCTGCCTCCTGTGGCGGCAGAGCAAACAGCCCATTCCTTCATTAGCTGGCTGTCGCCCCCCTGCAGGCTGAACTTCATCCTGAGCTGAGGATGAGGAATAGAGCAGGAGTTAATCAGACTGTTTGGGATCTACTGCTGTCTGAACTTCCACATCAGCAGCCACAGTAGGGACTTTTGTGTTTAATGTGACAAACCTCCTATTATTTTTGACTGTTACATAACTTCAGGTAAGAGGTTAATGTGATTTGGTTAACTTTTTTTTTGTTTGTTGTGCACTTTGTGATGTCTGTCTTGAAAGGTGCTACAGAAATCAAATTTGATGTACTTACTTAGTTTTGTACTGAATATCTCCACTCAGAAAAAGCTCCTCATCAGCGCTGATCCAGTATAACAATAATAGAATGACTATTTTCTGTGTTCCTAGTTTGCCAAGACATGAGAAAACAATAAAACAAAACACCTATCCTGATTGTGTATGATTAGGTTTGGGGTCGTCACTGATGTTCGACTCAGAGGGTTAGAGCACTAAAACACTTTAGCCAACTTAGAGGTTTCATTGCTGTCAGATCTTATAAAATACCCGTATACCTGTCAACATTATGAAGTTGGAAGGGTAACTGTAGAACCAGTGTTCTCAAAGTGCAACTCATAACGAGTGATCTCTTATTCACTTTCTGCTGCAGAGTAACTCTGCAAATGTGGAAGTTTTGATCTCAATTCTTAAAAATCCGTGGTGTTCCTTGGTAACATTTAATGTGCCCCCTGCCAAGAAAAACATAAACTACTATACATTTCATCACTTCACAATTAATGTCCAAAAGGAGCTTTGTTCTTCAGTTACAACTTTTGCTGTTGTGGTCATCAAATACGGCCTTTTCAAGAAATTTAACAGCTATCTAAATAATGAGTAAAAACCCAATTCCAAAAAAGTTTGGATGCTGTGTTAAATGTGTATAAAAACACAAATGCAGTTCCATATTCTATTCACAGAATAACGTAGAAAACATAACAATTGTTAAAATTAAGAGATTTTACTATTTTATGAAAAATATTAGCTCATTTTGAATTAAATGGCAACACATCACAAAAAAGCTGGGATGGGGCCAACAAAACGCTAGAAATGTAAAAAGGAATAAAAAAAGAAAAAAAAAAAGTAGCCAGAGGAACATTTTACTAATTACTGTAGGTTAACTGGCCACTTGATTGGGTTTTTAAAAAAGTATCTAGGAGAAGTAAAGATGGGTATCAATCTGCAAAAACTGTGTCTACAAGTTGTAGAACAATTTTGGAATGATTTTCCTCAATGTAAAATTGCAAAGACTTTGAATATTTCATTATCTACAGTACATATCAAAAGATTCCAGGAATCTGGAGAAATCTCTGTGTGCAAGGGGAAAGCTGAACTTTGGGCCCTCCAGTGGCACTGCTTTAAAACAGCTATGATTCTGTCATGGAAAAAACTGCATGGGATCATGAACACTTCCAGAAGTCACCGTCTATGAACACAGTTTGTCACGGCAGCCACAAATGCAGGTTAAAAATCATGCACAGAAGAAACAATATGTGAACATCATCCAGAAATGCTAGCATCTTCTCTCATTTAAAATGACCTGATTTTTTCCTGAAGTAGTACAGTTTAAACATTTCATGTTTTCTATATCATTCTGTGAATGAAATATTGGTATATGACATTTGCAAATGTTGCATTCTGTTTTTATTTGTATTTTACACATCTCAACTTTTTTGGAATTGGGTTTGCATTTTACATATAAATAAATCAGACTACACTTTTAATGATATAATGTAGCTGCGCAATACTTCATATAATTAAAAAAAACTGCAGTAATACTCCCATTGATCAGAGCTTTTTGAAAGAAATGACAGAACACACCGCTTTCTGTGTGTTTTGCAGTACGTGTGTGTTTGTGTGTGTGATAGATGTAGTGTAGAGCCTCAGGTAATAATAGCCATGATGGATTCTCACCAGGATCAGTGAGCTGCAGCCCGCTCGAAGAAGATAAAGATGCGTTGCAGTGCCGAAGTTCTTGCTAGTGCTGCTGCTCTGCTTCAAGTTGGGCATTATCCCAGGGAGATATTAATGACAACCCAGAGAAAGCCCCAGCTTCCAGCGAGCCTCCCTGATTCCCACCACACCTTTGGTCATTGGCTAACAATACTTTTAGTCTGGTAAGAGCATCAATCTATGCTCTACCAGCTGATGTAATTAACTCCACAGGGACACCATATAGAGGCATGTTTGTGAGTAATTCATGAGAAATAACATCAACATGTTGAATGTTGTATTAGTTTCCCCTGTGCAACAGCAGCAGTTTGACTGCATCATGGTAGCACAATCTATGCTGAAACAGTCAATCAATTAACAGAGTAGCTGGTCATGTCTCCAAACTCAAAGAAAAGGAGACAACTGGTCAGCCAACTACACCTTCAACCCTTGCTCAACCACCTTAATGAGTGATTCAGTTCACACAAACAAAACAAATGGACTCTGGCTCTCTTCCACAGTGTGTCTTTTGTCCTGTCTCTCTCCCCTCACCCCCAACCAGTGGCAGCAGATGACTCCCCCTCCCTGAGCCTGATTCTGCTGGAGGTTTCTTCCTGTTAAAGGGAGTTTTTCCTTCCCATTGTCACCAAGTGTATACACAGAGGGTCATCTGATTGTTGGGGTCTTCCCTCTATTATTGTAGGGTCTTGATGTTACAATAAGGTGTCTTGTAGTGGCTGTTGTAGTGTGCTACATAAATAAAATTGAATTGAATAAAAATCCTGAATGTGATTTTTGTCCTGTGCTGAAAGTCCCCCTCCTGTACAGTATCTTGCTGTACTCTGCCTGGTCACCTTCAACTTTCTGCACTGTCAATAAGTATGAAATGGGTGTCATTGTTATCTCTCTGGTGTGCGGTACAAATAACTGTGCAGTTTTTGCAAGGGCCAAGTTGTTACAGACATCCAACTGGATCAGATCAACTCTGAAAATCTGACTGTGGTCCAATGAGGAACAAATCATAAACCATCTATTCATCCATCCTCTTCCACTTTTATGTTGTTGGGGCTGGAGCCTATTCCAGTTGTTGTAGAGCCAGAGGCAGGATACACCCTATACAGGTTACCAGCCTGTTGCAGGGTTAACACAGACAACCAGTCATGCTCACATTTGACACCTATGGGCAATTTATAATCGCCAATTAATCTAACCCCACTAATTGCATGTCTTTGGATTGTGAGAGGAAATCCACACAAACACAGGGAGAACATGCAAACTCCACACAGAAAGGTGGATTCAAACCCAGACCTTCTAACTGATAGGCAACATTTCTAACCACTGCACCACTGTGCTGTCCTGACCACAAACCCACCGGGGAATTTGCTGTAGAAAGTCTAATCCACAGTGGCCCCACCTCATAACATATCACAGGGCATCCTCGGAATTTAGAGTGTAGAACTGTAGGCTTTGGCTTCATCGTTGGCATGAAATGGGTACGGACTAGTTAAAAAAAGAGTGTGTTTATGCTAAGGATAGTAGTTAAGAAACTAAAACAGCAACAGCAATGAACAGTCTGGTAATTTATGTTGCTTTGCAGAGAACTTGTTCTGGGTCATTTGTTGGGGCAGCAGCAAGGAATTTGGACCTATTTTTCTCAGTATAGCCGGTAGCGCTAGAGCCTGTGGCCTTTGCAGGGCAACAGAGATATTTCATGTGTTGCAGCATTCTCCTTAGGGACCAGCATGCCCGCCTCTCTATCTATGCTGTCCTGTTTTTAGCTGCTGAATGTCTGGAGACACTGCTGTGATTTATTCAGTCTCTCCACAGCTGCTTTTGCTGCTGCCGCTCAGGTGAGAGTCGACTGTACCAACAGGATGAATGAATGGCTGTTACACCTGCTTGCTCGTTTACTCAGACCTACAGGTTTCTTTTAGGCTGAAGCCAAACCAGACTGTTTGTTCTTAATTGTGTGCTTTCACTCAAAAAATGACAACCTTTTAGGATTAAAAAGAGCCCAATATGTCAAGAAAGGTCAAACCCTAAAAGAGTTTAAAGCTTCAAAGGAAGTAGGCGTTAAGTGTTGAAGGGAGACAATGTGTCACTTTAGGTATACAAAGGAAGTTGAAGTGCCAGAACTGAAATCAGTGAAAGTGTCACTGTAAAGTGTAGAACAATTTGGGATTAGAAGGGTCATAGGGTGAGAGCTGATTTGTAAGTGTTCTAAGAAGAAAGGACATTTAAACCGTAGAACACTAATGCTGGGTGATTTTCACTCAGGTGAATGTGATAGTGTTACAAAACTCATGTTAGTGTTCTAGGGTTAAGCATAAGCAATTTAAATTAAAACGTATCTAAGCTTAGTGTGTTACTTGAGGTATTAAAAAGTCCAAAGAATCTGAAATGTGAAAAAGTAGGCTTAAGTGCTAAAAGAGGACAAAGTGTACTTTTACAGTGTATCACAAAAGTGAGTACACCCCTCACATTTCTGCAGATATTTAAGTATATCTTTTCATGGGACAACACTGACAAAATGACACTTTGACACAATGAAAAGTAGTCTGTGTGCAGCTTATATAACAGTGTAAATTTATTCTTCCCTCAAAATAACTCAATATACAGCCATTAATGTCTAAACCAGCGGCAACAAAAGTGAGTACACCCCTTAGTGAAAGTCCCTGAAGTGTCAATATTTTGTGTGGCCACCATTATTTTCCAGAACTGCCTTAACTCTCCTGGGCATGGAGGCA